>QANZ01036985.1:13007-85421 GCA_003254925.1 Chamaecrista fasciculata | reverse complement strand
ATTGGCTAATATATAATTATATAAAGTCTGCAAATTAGTAATTTAAATTACAGCATGAACTTTGTTGTAACTCAAGTTGAAACTAGAACTAAGATGCAGTGCCTGTTTTATGGATATGTTGAATCATTTAGTATTTGTGATTTTGTTCTAATTGCAACGCATACGTTCCTTTATTCCTTGAAACCCAAATCTCATGTTGTTTAGGTTTAAATTAATGTCAGGAACTCGTAGAAGTAAATTTTTTTTTACAAAGTAAAATCTGGGTGCCTACTGCCTAGTATATCAATCTTATGCAGCAAGTAGAGGACACTGGTTCGAATCTCTTTGGGCATGGTGCAACTATTTTTTTTTTATAATATTTTTTGTTGTCTTATTCAACAATGGAAATTACAGATTAGTCCAACTTTAATAATATTTTTTTATAAGCATATTTCAAAAACATTAATGAGAAAAAATATATTTTTGGTGGTTTGAAAATTTAATTACAATTTGGTCCCTACTCTAACACATATACGAGTAATTTTTTTGTGGTGAAAAAATAAAAAAATCAATATAAGCAAAAAAAATTATAATTCTCGAATCTCAAAACTTTCCATTTTTTAAACTTAGGGTTTAAAAGGTGAATTGTGTGTGAGAGTAAGGAGAAGCGCAAAACCTAGAGTAAGTGTGGCCAAGAAAGTCGTTCTTGGCAGTGTGCTCATCTCTTGAGTTTTGGTGAGGAATTTTTTAGGAAAAATTCCATACTAGTGCGCCACCTTGGTTCTTGGATTTTCAAGAAGTGTGCCACCTTGGTTCTTGGATTTTCAAGAAGTGTTCTTGAAATTTCAAGATTTTTAGGTTGGTTCCCATAATCTCTTGGAGAAGAGATTGGAGGCTAGCACCTGAGTATCTGCCAAACTGTTCGTGTGGATCACTGGCAGAGGAACGACACGAGTCTGTGGATTTCTTGGAATTGCTTTCATTCAAGCATCCGTTTGAGTTAGATAAACATCTTATCTCAGTGGTATAAACACAATTAGTGGATCCTATGGAGGAGAGTATAAATTTTTATATTTACTTTTTCCGCTGCTTTTGCTCCATAATCTCCAACAAGTTGATGGCTCATAGGTTGAAGCCTTTTATGGACAAACTCATATCCCATTCCATAGCACTTTTGTCAAGGGGAGGCAGATTAATGACAAGATTTTTTGGCTGCTGAATTTATGACTTCCATTCATAAAGCAAGAAAGCTGAAGACTCATTGGTGTGCTCTGAAGCTTGACATGGCTAAGGCATATGACAAGGTAAGCTGGAATTTTCTCCTGGCGGTGATGAGAAAGATGGGTTTCCCTGATCACTTCTCAAGTCTCGTATTCCAGTGTGTTTTCTACTACTAATTTCAACTTACTCCTAAATGGGCATAGAATTGGTCAGTTTTCACCTCAAAGAGGTCTTCGCCAAGGTGATCCGCTCTCACTGTTCCTCTTTATTTTATGTTCTAATGTATTATCCCTTATGCTTCTAAAAGCAGAGCAAACCAGAGATGTTATAGGGATGAGATTTTCCAGGTTGGGTCCTATGATTTCACATCTCATGTACGCAGATGATACCATTCTATTCTTTCAAGCTACTCATTCCTCGTGCGATATAATCAAGAACATCTTACAGGATTACTGTGAGTTGGCGGGTCAGAAAGTTAATTATAGTAATCCCTGTCCGTTTTCAGCCCCAATACTCCCAGACTTTTTAAGAAGTTCATGGCTAAAGCCTTAGGGGTCTCAACTTCTAACTGCATTGGGAAGTATTTTGGTGTGTTTGTGGATGAGGACAATGCCATCAAGAAAAATGGAGAAGGTCTTCTGGAGAGACTCGAAAGCAGACTTCGGGGATGGAAAGCCTCTTTACTGTCATAGGCGGGGAGGGCCACCTTAATCAAATCAGTGCTACAGTCTGATCCTATTTATAAAATGTCAAGTTTTCAACTTCGAAAATCTGATGCAGGAAAGATGAACAGCGCAATCTCCAACTTCTTTTGGCGATTTCAAGATGAGAAGAAGAAGTTACATTTGGTGAAGAAGGACGTGTTGTGCAATCCAGTTAGTAGTGGTGGGTTGGGTTTTAAGGACCTACACCTTGTAAATAAAGCTTTGCTCTCCGAACAAATTTGGAGAATGGTCAATAACCCTGACACCTTACTCTCCAAGTGGACATTTCACAAATATGGTAAGCAAGGTAGATTTGGAGTTTAAAAAGTTTTCTTTAGACACTGTGTGCTAGAAGAGTGTGTCATGTAATGCAGACTTGATTAAGGCTCACTTGAAATGGCAAGTTGGGGATGGGCGCAGTATCGATCTGACAAGCAGATTTTGGGTGTGTCCTTGGAATGGTAATAGGGGTCTTTTTAAAGTGGCTGACCTGTTGAATGAGAGAGGGAACGACTGGGATGGTTCCAAAGTTTTGGAGAAATATGATAGATCTAATGCTGAGATTATTCTCTCTTCTTTCGTTCCAGCGGTTGTTAAAAAAGATTTTTTAGTGTGGTCCAAGGCAAGGAATGGTATATATTCAGTTGCTGACTGCTACAAGATCCTAGCTGAAGAGGTTTATGGAACAAACAAGAATTCAGCTAATATCCCTTGGAAGGCTTTTTGGAAGCTAAAGATGCTCATGCGCATTCTTATGCTCATTTGGAGGTTTATACATGCTGCTATTTCCTGTGGGGATGTTCTTAAAAATACCATGTGCCAGGAACGTTTGTGTGCCCTTTTTGTGATCATTCTGAAGAATCAATAGATCACATTTTCAGAGGTTGTGACTTCTCAAAGCCCATTTGATTTGGGTTACTGTTCTCTTTGAGAATGAACTGCATTTCAGAAAGGGACATTATAGAGTGGTTGAAGATACAATGCACCTCCTGCTTAAGAAATGGTGAAGAAGGCTTTCTCTTGTTGAGATGGATCTTCACAACACTAGACATGATTTCGCAAGCTAGAAATGATCTGTTATGGAGAGGTATTAAAACAGATCCAATTGAAGTGGTTCAGAAAATTATGATAGCTGTGGGTAAAATGAATGAAGCTTTTGCCAGTGACCAACAAGGAGTTTACAGAAATAACACACAGAGGGATCTAATTATCCTCAATCCAGAACGAGTTATCACTTCTGCTCCAATAGGGATCCTATTCAGATGGCACAAATATCGTACGACTATTCAGTTGGCGGCCATCTTTTACAGGGATGGGTCTGTTGTCAAGTGGATGTGTAAAATGGAGGTTCTATACAAGCCCAAGAATCTTTCTCTTCTCATTTTCATCAGAGATTGCCTTTTTTCTTCTGGCTGGCCAGTTAATGATGTTAGTATTGGTATCCCTTCTGCTTACATGTTCAGGTTTCTGTGTAATGAGTCAGGATCTTTTGATGAGAAGATTGTGAGGGATGATATTTTGGGGCTCTTAGGTTCTTTTAGGGTGAATTGGGCTTTGTGTACGGATTTAGACACATTTGGGAGATGCTACCTAGGATTTCTATGTGATCAAACGGTATGTATTCTCTCAATCTTAATTAATCAAACTGTTCCTTTTAACAAAAAAAAAAAAAAGAATGAAGAAAGAAGAAAGCATAGTAATTGGCGAAAGAAAGAAAAAATATATTTTATTATTATTGTTATATTGGCGAAAACCTTATTTTGGTCCATAATATTTACTCTAAATTTTATTTTAGTCCCTAATATTTTTTTCCGTTTTGATCTTTAATATTTTTCAAAAGTTTCATAATAATTGATCCCTAACATTTTTCAAAAGTTTCATAATAATTGATCCCTAACTATTGAATGTGGTCATATATCTATCATTTTAAACCTGAACACGATGAAATCAGAACTACAAGTTAAATTCGATGAGAAAGAAATTATTTAAATAAAATTACTATAAGTTCACAATCCTAGAGAATAAAATTACTACAAACTCGTTGGCCAAAAAAAAATCACTACAAACACATAATTAAAAATACAAAAAATAAATTTAAAAAAAACCACTACAGTACCTCACCATAGGCTTATGGGAGGAGACACACACGAGAGACACAAGAGAGAAGAGAAATGAATGTTGAGGGATACAATGGGATGTGTGATAAGGCTTGGAGTTAATATATATATATATATATATATCACTTGACAATTACCCTCCATATGATTTATTGTTTTTGTTTTGGAGGTTCTTTAGCCTTCAAATCAGTCCCTATAAACATTATTAGAGAGAAGACCCAATTAAAGTTCTGAAGAAGTTCTGTAAATTTATACCATACCTACAGTACTACACTAGTATTCTAGTAGAACTACAATTTTGATATTTGTAATTAAGGGTCGCCTGACCATATACCAAAAAAAATTCTCCTTATAACATAATGACATATATCCAGTTAACAAATTAATTTGATTTTGATTCTTTAATTAGTTCTTGCACTCCTCAAAATGGGATCCTTCTTTTGTAAACATGGATGAGACTGGATATATGAGACTGCAATCTAAAAACAGGCTGGATATACTCATCTAATTATGTTCAGTGGAGATAATGGAGATAAACACATTAATATCGACAATTATTAAATAATTAAATTAAAAATTTATAATATATATAATTGGTAAGGTTCTTTCACTATATATATTTGTGACTCTAAATTGTATTTTCTAATCAATACCACATCAAACTTCATTTCTTTTTTCAGTGAATAAATTAAAGACAACAAGACAACTGTATTGCTGGGGCTGTGGCTGGAAAAGCTGAGACTAGAGACAACAAGACAACTTCCTTTCACTCTATTGCTGGGGCTGGGGCTAGACAACTTCTTCACACTTTTTGGAATCAAACATCTACTCAACTGTTATGACTAGATGTTTGATTCTAAAAAGTGTGATATGTGTTGTGCCATGTGAGTTGTAAGACTAGTCAAGTGTTCAACTTGAAATGTCAATAAACATACTGCTCAAATCTGCAATTAAAAAGTTACAAAGACATGTGAAGAACCATAAATAATGATGATAATATCCAGTATCTACCTAGTTAAGATCCATGCAATTTTGTTATTTTAGAAAACAAAACTGAAGTATAGTTCACTGTTTTCCTGAAAGAAACTTGACTAAAAAAGTTCAAATATCTCCGGACTAAGAGCCTTTGGAGAAGGGAAGCAGCTTTGGCCCAGAAAAAGAGAATCATAACGAGCAACAATAGAACTGAAATATCATCCAACATACAGAGAAGAAAGATTGGACAATGAACCAAATGAACTAGGAAGATCACTCGAGAAATTGTTGAATGATAGATCCCTGCATCATGTTAAACATGGGCCAGATGAGAAAAATCTCTCAATCTTAGGGGAAATAAATGCATGAGAAACTTACAGATAACATTCCTGAAAGTCACAAAGAAAGATAGAATAGAAGTGGTAACATAATATGAACAAATTGAATATCATGAAAGAAACTTACAGATAATTGAGGGAAGCCATGGCAGAAATGGAATAAGGAAGATTTCTGCTGAAGTTATTTCTAGCGAGATTCCTAAATGATATGATTGAAGAGTAATCAAAGTTTAGATAAAGCAGCAAACTGAAACTCATCAAGATTTGAAAAGAGAAGCTCATTGAAATAAATAATTTACATGCTTCTAAGATTAGGTGGTAACTGGTATGGAATTGTGCCGCCAATCTTGTTGTCACTTATGTCGCTACAAATACACAAGAAATTACCAATTATTAATATATGAAGTTAGTAAAGATTATGCTTGCCACAAAATAGAAGTGCGAAATTATATAACTTACAGTTCCCTCAGTGACATGAGGTTGGAAAGCAAGTATCCCATAGTTCCATTTAAGCCTAAACCTGATATCTTACTAATTAATATATCAATAACAAAAGCCATTAGTTTTCTGAACCATAAGCACTCTGAAAGAAACATGATATATACCTAGAATCAGTATAAATAAAGAGGGCTGGAAGCTTATCATTGAAACCATACACCTTTAGCTCAAGCTTGTGACGACAAAAGATACAGAAGTTTCTAACTTCGCGATAAATAAAGATCACAGTAAAAATAAACTATAGAAACAATAAAGATAATAGAGGCAAGAGGCACACTTAACATCAATAGGTAACAGAGGCAATTGTACATAACCTACAACAGTCGAAACAATCCAAACTTGACAAACACAAGTCTTATAGTACATGCACACACCGAAAAAAACAACAGAGTATTATACAGACCAAATAAATAGTACATGCGCAGACCAAATAAATAACAAACCGATGAAAAGGGAAGTCTCTTAAAACACTCATGGAACTTTACTTGATGCTAAAACAAAATGCTGACACATGAAAAGTATCCAAATATGTTACAGAATCCCCTCCACTGAAATACCAAAATTGTAGCATAAAAAGGGAAGGAAAAAGAAAAAGCAGTGATAGTGATAGAAATGCATAACAACTATGAAAGATGCTTCCACATTGCTGGTCGGTCTCTAGATATAAGAAGAGCACGAGATCCCGAATAATCAAAGGAAGGCCAATACAAGTCGTCTGGGCCTATGACTTGGTTGATACTCTGAGTGTTTGTGGAATCCATATTGAAAGCCCGCATTGGATCCTCTTTCTGTGCATCAAACACAAATAGTCCAAGCCCACAAACACCCATGACAAAGTTAGAATTACCCCACACTTGTGTGATTGCAGAGTGATGAGAATGTGCATTGGACTCTGGCAGAGCATAGGTGCTGAAAAGACCTTGTTTGCGCAATGAGAATTGCTGCAACATTGATGAGCTTTGCTTCTTGCCTATGGAACTAGTGCTTAAGCAGCCAAGAAAGATGGAATCTCCACGAGTGAAAATTGATTGTGCATTAAGCCCATGTTTTGATATTCGAAGACCCACACCAGATGGCTGGCGGAAATCCAAAATATTAATGGATTCTGAAGTGCAGAACACACCATCGTTTCCTTCAGCTTCTGATGAGCTCACTCTGATATTATAATTGTAAACTTGGTTATCAATAGAGAAAGAAATTGGTTTTAATACACATATCTAAACAATTAAAAAGCTATTGCCAGGAAAATCTGTCCGTAATTAGAAGAGAAGAAAAAATAATAACAAAAGCATGCATTTATTAATGGCAATATATGGAAATTGGAAAGAAGAATAAAGCAACTGTCATAAACAATTTCATTGAAGGATTATATCCAGACAATACTAACGAAATGGTCAGAGGCGGACTAGTTAAAATTGTGACCAAGGGATGCAGAAATGAAACATATCAGGTAAACCAGCCATCAGCAGTGAGAAGGTAAGAAAGGTTAAAGTTCAAAGTTCAAACTCACCTTTGCCGAACCCCTCCACCCAACTCTGCATCAGTGTTGCACACATGAAGAGCAGAAATTTTTTGACCAGACGAAGGAATAGACAGCAAGGCTTGAGGACTTGGTGAGTTCACATCCCACAAAGAAATGGTTTCTGCTTCAGCTACCACTACTTTTCCTCTGTTTCTCCATTGCAAAGGGCTGCAATAGTCCATTGTTAGGACAGGCTTCTGAACCTCCCAATTCATGATTTGTTCTCCATCACGAATATCAAAAACTTTAACAGATCTCTGAGAACTGGCAGTAGAAATAATCAGAGGACCACATGGTTTATACCACCATTGCCTAGTTTCTGTTGTCAGACTGCTAGATGAAGAAATTCTTCTTTGCACTATGTTGTTGGACAATGGACGAAGGGCTGTTCTTGAGGTGGCTGTTCCAATCTCCACTTGGAGAGCCCGCAGATCCTTGGAATAAAAATCCCATGAGCAAAACCCAGAATCGATAGTATTACCAGCTGATGCTGCCACTACAAATCTTCCCGAGCAACCATCAGAACCAGGGGCGCGAATTATCCAACAATCTCTCCACATATTAGGCGGAACTCCAACCGGAATCTTATATACAGCCTTTTCCTGAAAGAAAATAGACAGTCAGCATGTACAGCAGCACAAGGCTTCTTCTTAAAGATTATACAAAGTTTATATGAGCATCTATCAATTCATATCATTATGTGCCCATATTTGCATAGTTCATTATGAAAAGCATACAGTTGTGAATTGGTTTCTGGGGAAATGGGATGGGGAATAGATAGCTGAAATCAGAATTATGTCCAACGAATAGGAGGTTGCATAAAAAAAAAGCAAGTCAAGAAACGAACTTTCTGAACCTAATTATGGAGTATCCTTGGTTCTACAAAGACTTGTAATATGTAAATATGTCATAGCTTACATACCTCACAATTGGCAATATCATAATATGAACACGAGCCATCATCATGAGCGAGGAGGACAGCCTCTCCCTCAGACACAATCCATCCTCCTACAGAAGTTTTATTACCTATGTCATTCAGCGAATTCATGAAATCATCCTCGGTCTCTTCTCCAACATATGCCCCTTGCCTGTTTTCCTGGTCATCAAACTCTTCAAACTTCTCATCAGTTGTAAGGAGAAGATCAATATCAGACTTTTGATTGAAGGTGGAAGAAGGGTCTTTTGTCCTACCAGAGGCACCAACACCTGTTTCTTGAACTTCGCAATATTCTGTATCACCTTGTTCACCTCTTGAGGTGACTTTTCTTGTCTCTCTATTCAAGTTAGCCAAGAACTCGAGAGCTATGGAGCTTTCGTCAACAGGGTTCGGCTCCTTTTCCTCTACAACGAATTTTAGTTCAATACAATGCTCTTTTACAGAGGATTCGTTGTTCAGAAAACTTGATGTTTTACTCGTTGTCCGACTCTGAAGCAACTTACGATGAGGAAATAATCTGGCTTCCAATTCCTCACAGTTTAGTTCTTTGACCACACACTTACCCTTGTCAGCTTGCTTAGTTTGACTGTCGATGACCACATCTGATTCCTTATCATCTTTTGCATCGCTTTCTAAGAATCCCATTTTAGCTTCAGAATCACTTGCTACATGATCTATTGCCTTCTCAATACCTGAGATTTTATCTTGGATATCTGAAAGTATCATCTTTGATGCATCAGAGTTATTCATGTCAAGCATCTCCTTGGTCCTCCTAATATCTGACGCTATCCTCTTGACCTTCCCTTCCAGAAAAGCAAGTTTCTCATGAAGTCTGCTAGAGTTCTTAATGGTAACCCCGCTACTACCACTAGCATCCCCAGATCCCTTCTCCTTTGGAATTTCTAAAATCTTGGCGTCACTAGCAGATTTTCCACCCTGCTCTTTAAAATTTGAATCCGTACCATTCCCTTTTTTTTCTATACCAACAGAAGAACATCGTTCCTCATGCCCAACAATACCAATATCAGTCTGAACGGTTAACTTACATGCAGAATCAACCTTTTCATCATAACTCTGTGACTTTACAAAAGCGTCTTTGTAATCACTTTCTCCTACTTTTTTCCTCAAGCCTCCACTATTTCCACTCTTAAACCCGGAATTCAAACCCTTGCTTTGATTTTCATCAGTCTCCCCTCGAAATTTTGCTCTACCCCCTACCTGTGCACTCCCTTTGATGTTCAAATCTCTATTCCCTTTTGCCGAATTAGCAATTTTTATTCCCCTACCTCCACTAGAAAGAGAACGATCAGTTTCTGTGACCGAACCCTTTACTACCCGATCTACTGAAACCCGCCTATCTTTTCGAGTATCCGAAAACTCCCTACGAAATTCAAAAGGGCTAGAGCTCCTACCTCGAGGGACCGACGACGTGGACTTCCGTTCACGAACCTCGCCGCCATTTCCTGCGCCGACCAGCAATGCCTTGTCAACGCGGGGGATCTGTCGAATAGTAGGTTTCTGAGTCGAGGGAATAGAAGCTCCACGAGAAGTGGATCTTGGATTCTCTTTCTCAATAGACGATTTACGGGTTGCATTGATAGTAAGGATTTTGTCAGAGCTGGAAGTAGGGGTTAGAGATTTGGACGATCGGAGAGAAGCGGCTTTGACGGCAGATGCAGAGCCGTCGCTGCCATCACAGTCTTTAATCTGGCGAGTAGACAAAGCGAACATGGGAAGCTGCAAGTATAAATAAGGATTAAATTAGTTTGACAGAGATGTTTGGGACTATGAGTAAGAAGAAGATCTCAGAATAAGAGAGAATGATGAAACTCCGGAAAATGGAAATCAAGAGGGAATACCAACACAGAGTGATATAGGCGGGAAATAATTGAAAATTTGACTTTTGAAATTGGAAACCAGACAGCAAAGGAAATTGTTTAAATATTTTGGTAATAACTTCAAATTAATGCCAAATATATGAGGTAAATTTCAAATTAATTATAAATATTTCGTTAGTTTAAAAAACTAATTCTATTTATTTTTGGGTTTTGCTATAAAAAAACTCTATAGCTTAAGCTATAGAGGTTTTGTGTCTGTCTCTCTCTTCTCATAACACATTTTCCTAGATAATTGATGGAAATCAAAATCATGATAGGAGAGAGATAGACACAAAAACTCCATATCTTAAGCTATGGAGTTTTTTATAGCAAAACCCTTTATTTTTATAATTATAAAAGTTGATCTTAAACTAATAAAGGAATATCTATTATGTGCCCTAGGACATATGATAAGCATTTATTATTCTTGGAACTATAAAAAGTAATTTGATTTTATTCTTAGCATCAATTTTTCTGTTTCTTTTTTTTTTGTACAATAATACCCTCACAATTTGTTTAGGTAATAGGTTGTATGTAAAAAACTAAAAATGAATATATTTGTTTTTTGTTTCACAAAAATAAAGATTTTAAATTAATCAAACATTCAATTTAGCCCTTCACAAGGACATCAAAATGAAGATTCTAAAATAATCAAAATGTAAAATACCCTCACATATATCAACTTGGTCCAGGACCTCACAATTAATCAAAATGTAGAATACCCTCACAAAGACTTTGAATTGCACGTGTTAAAACTTGATCTTGACAAAGAAAAGAAAAATACAATGTGTTTGAGAAAAATACAATGTGTTCAAGAAGCCGCCATGAACAGGTATCATGAAAATCTCAGGTGTATGGTTATGCCCACAACAAATTTTGATATGAGAGCACCATGACACACCAAGTTGAAATTGAGAGGCATAAAGTAAAATTAAAAGCTATACATGACCAAGCTGTGGGGGAAGACAGAAAAAGGCCCCCTTTTTGTTTTCCTTGGGCAAATGATTTTTACTACTGAAGATTCGAGTTTTACACAGAAATGGGACCCAAACAACACCAATGAGAATGAACTATGGATTTCTTTTTTGGAGCATGCAATCATTTTTCAGGGCTGAGGCAATCAAAGAATCTCGACAATGATATTCCAGTAGGGGGCAACTTTGAATATCGCATAATAATTTCAATAACCAGTAAAGTGAAAGATGAGGAGACCACAAAAACAACCCAAAAAAACTGAACCATCAACAATGCAAGCTTCAAATTGGCAAGAAATTGCAGAAATCTCAACAGATTTTGCTTATAATTCTCAGTTTGAAAAAAAGAACAGAAAATCCAGAATTTGCTTATAATTCAAATTGGCAAGAAATTGCAGAAATCTCAACAGAATTTGCTCATAATTCTCAGTTTGAAAAAAAGAACTGAAAATCCAGAATTTGCTTATAATTCAAATTGGACAGAAATTGCAGAAATCTCAAGGATTATGAATGATGAATGAGAAACTCAAGTTACAAATCTATGAATGAAGTAAGGAAGCAGAGTGATGTAAGTAGTTCACTCACCTTCAAGCTTTCAATCTGATTCAAACCAAGATTGCAACAAAAATAAACTCAAGAGATCCTCCTAAAAAAATACCAAAAATTATAAGTGAAAAATTAACAAAGCCTTCGTCAATATGAAATCTGACAATTAGGGAAAGATCAACAACTTGAACAATTTTGTTAACCTTAAGCAAGGATCACAACACCTAGTTTTCTAGCTCATAATACAATTTGATATTACAATTTTGTTAACCTTAAACATGTTGTTAGATTTCTTATAAAATATTAACATAATTATCAGAAAAGACTTTACAAACCGAGATCACTGAACTTTCTTAACTAAAAATAAGAATTTTTCTCACAAAGCTACGAATATCAGCACACTACATAAATAAGAATTGTTGAATAATTGGTTCAGTTAAGCACTACTTGTCTTTATGTTTTTGCAAAAGAGAGCCTTTGAGATATTTATAATCATCACTTGGGCAATTTGAACATTCGAAAGAAGAAGACGATGATGATGTAGTCAAAATTGAAGCTTCAACCTCTAATACCTTCACACTAGGCACAATCAGTGTTTACATAAACTAGAGAAAACACATACCTCTACGGCGAGTTACCCGCACCGGCCAGAAGTCGCAGATCGAGGGACGTCGTGCGATTCAACTCTTCTCCCACTCCGGCCAACAACAGGCGCGATTCGTAATTTTATGGCAAACAACACTATTTTCTCCCACTTCGGTGCAAAGGACGGTTGTCACTGGATAAGGGCTCATAAAATATAGTGAGAGCGAAGAGGAAGGTCGGGATTAAAGGAAGAGGAGGAGATGATGTGGGAATGTGATATTAGAGTTTGGGAATGTGATATTAGGGTTTGTGAGGAAGATGAATCTCAACGAAATGAGAAATGGCGGACTGAGGAAGATGAATCAGTGTGATTATATTTGAAATTCAAAATTGAAAAATGACGTCAAACTGAGTGCAAATGAGGCGGAATTTAAGAAAATTAAGAAAAATTTACAAAAAATAAAAAAGAAAAGAAAAAGGAGGACACGTGTCGCTATATTACTGCGAGTGAGGAATTGAAATTAAAGGCGTTCAAGTTATCAATCTTATGCAGCAAACAGAGGAGACTGGTTCGAATTTTGGATATGGTGCAACTATTTTTTTTTTTTTTTCCAAAGTCCTATTTTGGTCCCCCAGTTATGCTCTTTGTTCGAAATAGGTCCCTCAGTTATTTTTTGTTCCACATTGGTCCCCGAGTTATCCAAAACTTGAAAAAGTTGGTCCCTCTAACGTTTTTCATCCATTTTTTCGTTAAAAAAAGAGGAAAAATAAACTTTCATCCCCAAAAGTTTTATTTTCTTATATTAAGGTCCTTTTCTTTTTATAATAAGATCAAAACATAAGAAAATGAAGTAAATTAAGATTTTAAGTGTATTTACCCAAAAACACAAAATAAATCTCTCTCTCTCTCTAATTCCCAAAAACACAAAATAAATCCTCTTTTACCTTACCACTCCAAAAATCTCCTTTATTAACTTCCTCCTTAAGCACAAATTTCGAGGCAATCATTACTCTCATACCACTTTACTAACACCAAAACAAACAAAAAAATAACACTCCTTTATCCTACTTTATTTTTATCATTTTTACCCCGATACAAATTTAAAATACCAATACTATTATTTCAACCCACCACAATCATTACATACCCTTTAAAATAATTTCACATCATAATTCCTCCTTTATCTCTCATTTTCCCAAACTCAATTTACTAAAAACTTCCTTTATAACACAAATCCTTTACCTCTACTTTATTATCTCCCCCATTTCTTTATCCTCCTTTACCTTAACTTTGCATCCAGACGCACCCTTACTAAAAATCTCTTTTATAAGACAAATCCTTTATCTCTCCTTTATTACCTTCTTCGTTCATTTATCCTCTTTTAATTTAACTTCCCAATCCAAAGGCACCACCGGTGGACCCGCAAGACTCTGTGTAGATAAACCATGGGGGATTTTCCATTTTGTGCATACTCTGTAAGATTGACAAAGGACTCGGGTCAAAAACACAAGGGCAAAGTGTAAATTTGGTATCAAATCTTTTTCTCATTTCTCAATTTTAAGTAAGGGTCTTTTGATTATGCCTCGTTTATCCAAACAAATTTTGGAAATTCCTCCATTCTCATCTGAACGCATCCTCTCACTTACACCCCCATGAGGCCACGTGGCAACATATGAGCCGGCAGATTCATCTGATGGTCCAATTTCACTCAATTCAGAGAAATACGAGCATGGCCATTTATAGAGGATCCACGGAAAGTATTTAAGACAAAAGTTTTCAGTTTCCTCATTCTAAAAAGTCTCTTTTCTCTAATTTCCAGTCTCTACCTTCCCTTCTTCATTCTCATCCAATCTTTGACTGGTAGTTTTGAAAATTGAAACCCTAGCTTTTCCTTCCTTTTCAATTCCACTATCTTTTCTTGTGCTTCTCTCGATGAATATCTTCATTCACCGTTTGTTCTACGGAACATGGAAGTTCCCTCTTCAACACCGTCTCCGGAAACCGCCGAAATCTCCCGCAATGTTCTTCCTTCCGACGGCGGCGGCGGCGGCGGCGCCGAATCTTATCGGAGCCTTCAATCGAAGTGCACGGCGGCGGAGGAAAGCGTCGCTCTCCTCCAGAACCAGATGGACGAGTGTGTAACTCGCAACGCCCGATTAAGCCAAGAAATCGCGCAAACGATCCGGGAGAGAGACTCGCTTCGGGAGAGAGTTCGTAGTCTCGAAACAGATTCGAGAGAGAAATTGGAGGAATTCTCGAGAAAGTTCGATTCGGAAACCGAAGAGAAAGAAAGGCTCAGGAAAGAAGCGGAAGATTTCGGAGACCGAGTTCGGAAATTGGAGGCTGAGAGGGACGAGAGAAATTCGTTGATGGTGAAGAGTTTGGAGTCTCTGTGTTCAACGAGGGATTGCTTATCTAGGGTTTTAGAGGGTTTAGAGGAAGAAAATGATGAAAATAGTACCACCAACACCAAAGATAGTGGTGAAGAAGAAGGGGTTAGGGTTTCTGTGAAATCAGGATTAGGCGAGGAATCAAGGGCTTTGTTGGAAGAGATAATGATGGTGTCAAAGCTTGCAATTGAAGTAGAAACGAGGATGAATAAGTATAAAGAATCGAAGAAGAAGGAGAAAAAGGAATTGGAGAATAGTGTGATTAGTTTGACAGAGGAGAATAGGGATGTGAATAAGTTGCTAAGGATTGCATTGTTGGAGAAAGAGGCAGTGGAGAAGAAGTTAAAGGGAAATGATCATAAAAGAGTGCCACTTTTGCAGTTTGGATTGCAGAAAGTTGGGTTTGGATTCATGATGGGAGCTGCTGGCACTAATGAAGCTTCTGCAGAGAATTCTGGAGCTACCATAATGACAAAGTCTGATAGTAGCGAATGTGAAGAAGAAGTTGTTGGCCTGGTAAGCTACAAGCCTACAATTTTCTTCATTGTCATTCTTATATCGATGCCAATATGCCATTTACTTATTGGGGTAGACCGTAGACCACATTTCACTACCGGATTGTAATAATAATAAAAAGGGTCAAAATCTTGTATTGGTCCTCAAAATATGGATTAAGTTTCATTTTGATCCTAAAACTATTTTTTTTGTTCCAATTTGGTACTCAAAATTGCACATTTGTTCCATTTTGATACCAAAATTTCATTCTTAGTCCCATATATGTTATAGTAAGTGAGTTGACAATCTTAGAAAAATTTTCATTCTTAGTGTCAAATTTGTGGTTGATTTTTCTTTCAAAAAGTGAAATAACGGAGAAATGAGACGAAATCACATTTTGCTATAATGGAAGAAATGTCAAAGTTTGAGGATCCAAATAGAACAGAAAATTGATGTTTTAGAACCAAAATGAAACTTACTACATAGTATGAATATCAAAATGATTATTTGACCTAAAATAAGTTTCACTGCTGGATGGATAAATTTTGGATTAATGACTTCAAAACTATTTACTTATCTTACAGCTTTTTTTTTTTAGAAATTTTTTTAAAAAAAATTATAATAAATCAGATGTGATATGTGATGTTTTGATTTATATTTTGTATTTTTTCGGTCTTGTGACATTATTTTAGTGACATAAAAAATTTAAAAATATAGTGTCTTATTAATCGATAAATCTGAATCGTATAATTTGTTTTCGTTTGGATTTTAAAATGAAAATAGTCAATGTATCATTTTAATTAAGAAGTTTTTTTTTTCAGTGAGGGGTGGGGAGGGTATTTTTCTAAAATAATAATAATAAAATATTTTCTGTTAAATTATTGTCAGAATTTTCAAACTTTCTTGTAATGTTTTCTGTTAAAAAATGATAAACGAATTTCTATTCAAAAATGAAAAAAAATTGTTTTATTTATATTAATTAATGTATGAATTAAAATAAAAAATTGTTTTCATTCTTTGTTTATATTATTTTATTTAAAATCTTTTTGTTAAGTTTTAAAGAGCTTTAAAGCTTAAATTACTCTATATATATATATAGGGCCAACCCAGTTCGAGTCCCACTTGGTGGGGTGCTAGGGAAGGGAATATACTAGCAGCCTTACCCCTACTATATATATATATATACCATGAAATAATTATATATAGGTAGTTAATGAGTAATTTTACCATAGTTAAAATGTAGAGTAAATTTACTTGTTGGTACTCCAAAAACATACGTTGTTTCAATTTGGTCATTCAATGCTTAAAAGTTCTATTTTACACTTTCGCAGATCGGTTTTTGTTTTGAATGTTCCTCATATTAATCCTGTTATTCCCTAGTTAATAATGAGTCAGGTGATGTAGCCAATTCAGATGGTTGATGTGGACAGTGAGTGTTACTCTTAATACAATCTTTAGACGACCGACTAAAATGAGATAATTTAGGGTAGTATTGTTGGAATACTAAAATGTTGATTCACTCTTAAATCTTAATTGTGATATCTCTTCCTAATTTCCTTTGAGCAAAAGATAATTAAAAGAACGAAGTGCTGGAAAATCGATGTTGTTTGCACCCAAGTTTATGGCTACACGTCATTCATAGGATAAAGATTAAACAATGTTATAAGTATTGTTGCTAGATTGAGTTTGAATGCCATTTAATAACATAAAGGTATCACTTTATAATAATTCATAGTTTACTTTTTTCTTTCAAAAGGACAGTCTATCCTAACATTTATGATTATATTTCAAGGCCTCAACAGTGGAAAGGATAATGAAGAATCTACGTCTTGAAATCACTCAATTGAGGAGATCTCTGGACGAATCAAGGTATTTTACCATTTGTAATATAACAAAACTAGAATGAATAGTTTCTGATATTATTCCCATCTCAATATGTAGTATATATACACAGGACTCTGACCTTCCTTTCCTAAACTAATATTAAATGTACACTTCTCAACTGCTTACATTAACTCATAACACTTAACAATTTACATAACTCAACACCATCTAACTCAAGAAGAAAAATTAAAATTTCGGGGGGATCAGCATGAGAAAATGTGGACATGTGAGGCACCAAAATGTGGTTTTGGTCTTTCTTTTTTATGTTAGCCGAATATATTCCCTCCTTTAACCCCTCAAATGATGAAAATCGTCGCTAAATAAGTGAAATTTATGTAACAAGTTTGGGACTTGGGTCTTCAGAAACTTAATTTGATTTCCCCTTTCATTATTAGGACCCTCTTGGCTAAATGCTACCGCCTAGTGTCTGCCACCAATAACTGAAGACTACTTCTAATTCATGAAGTACTTGAATAATTTTCTTACAAAAACAAAAGCTTGCTAAATCAGAGAAATTAAAATTTATGAAAAAGAATTCGAATTCTTTATTAATTTCAGGCGAAGAAGTAAAAAGTTACATTAATTTGTTCTTGCTTAGTCCATACTTGAACACAAATGATATAGTATACGTTGGATTTTTTAATTCCTCTTGGCCAACTAGATCATAGGCCGAATCTAGAATACCTAATACAACAATTAATCACTACAAAATGACATACCTCTTGAAGCCATGATAAAAGTGATAAGAATGTGATCAAACATTCATGTGGAGGCTGGTTTTCCTCTCCTTATCTAATCTAATTTTAGTGACAATTCTAAGGAGATCATAGCCACCTGTCAGATAATCAACCCATTAGTCCTATATTTACCCATCACATTACTATTGGGCTTAAAGCCTTGTTATACAATGTGAGACCAAAACCTATTTTTTTTTTGGTAAAGGAAAAGTTTAGGTGAGTTGGGCCCCGGGGGCTCACCAAGGCCAGGGCAGGCCTCAAGGCTCTATGAGCGCTTACAGATCGCCTACCAACAAGGCCCTCACATCGGTAGTGGGATTCGAACTCACGACCTTATGGGTTATGAGTTGACTCCTTACCAACTGGGCCAACCTTTGTTGGCAGACTAAAACCTATTTAATTACATTTAAAATCCAGAGGCATCATGATCATATATAGGGCTATACATCCATTCAGTTTTAATTAATATAGAATACCAATTAATTAAGCCCAAATAAATAAGTTTTCTAACAGTATATTCATTTACTAGATTATTTGTTTCTAGATATATTTAAAGTAGGATATGATTTGTCTCTAATAACTTTAACTGTGAATGCGGAAAGAGACATTTCGTTTATTACCGTTGCTGGTTTACGCCTAGGAACTTTAAGGTCGGAGGTAATATTTCTAGAACTTGAATGTAAAAATTTTTAAAGTTAATTAATGGAAACGAAAACACCATTAAAGATTAAGAAATAAATACTGTTTGGTCCAAGGGAAAAAGGTGGAGGGGGGAATGAGTACTCAACAGAGTGCCTCACGAGCAAGTTTTTGAAAATTATCAAATTTACTGATATGTTTGTTTATCCGAGCTCAGTCTGTCTGCATTTTCAAAAGTATTATGCTGCTACAGTTGATTATTAAGTCGAATTAAAGGAAACAAAAAAAACGCCATTAAAACTGCTAAAGCTTGGGAAAGGAATTCAGACTGTTGACCAAAAAATCGAAGAGTGAATGAAGAGAGAACAGCATGCCACAAGAACAATTTTCAAAAATTAATTTACTGATTGGTTGTTTATTTGAGCTTAATCTGTTTGCATTTTCAGCAGTACCATAATGCTATGGTTGATTAGTATGTTGAGTTCATATTGCTCGGTTTTGGATTATTTATTGTTTACCTCATGCCAGGTCAGATACAGAGCGCCTCCAGTGTCTCACAGATAAACAAGCCAAAGAAATTGCAGAATGCAAACTTTACATTAAAGAGTTAGAAGATAGGGAGAGGATTTTGGCACAAAATGTAATCACCTATTTGATCAAGAAATGGGATAATCATTCCACATTAAAGCCCTCGTTCTCACTTAGCTTTATCCTTTTGTCTGAATGCTGAAAGGTAGAGGAGCTTTTGATGGAAATTAAAGAAACTGAGGAAGATGTTGCTAGATGGAAGAACGCTTGTGAATTGGAAGTTGAAGCTGGAAAGAACGAGATTGAAGAGCGAGACAAAGTGGTAAATGATTTTTTGGTAAATAATTTTTTGCGTTTTTAGTATCTGAGTATGAATTTTTCAATTAATTTTCATCAGATTTCTACATTAATGGAGTCAATTCTGTGCACTCTCTGTTTCATTCTGTTTTATTGGAAACTTTTCTTAATGTTCACCCTTCAACAGCTAGTATATCTTTCTGGCTTGAAAAAAGAAAAAGCATTGATGAGCTTGAACTTTAAGATTGAATCATCATGCAAAACTAAAATTCCATTATGGTTAGTGTAGAAAATTGATTTAATCTAAATGCTTAATGATGAGCATATCAAGGTATGTAAGTTTAGGAAAAAGAAAAAAGGAAAAGATGAAAAATAGGAAGAACATTGTAATAGAAAAGGGATTATGGAAATTGTGGAAAGATATGGCATCAAGAAAAGGAGAGTATTTTGTTAAGCTATCAACTTTTGTTTGAATTCATGAATTTCATTTAGAAAGTAATTTAAATATGCTAGAAATCAGCAAAATCATGATCAATCATAAACTAAATAAGATTGAATATGGATCTTACCTAGACCACTATAGATTCTTCTGGAGAATGTCTGCAATTATAGTTCACAAAGGAGATTTCTGTGAAGCATCTCCGATGTTGAAGTTAGGAGATGAAGAAGAGATAGAGCTTGACGTAGTGAAGAAGACTAGATCCCAAACTTGGATATAAGATGAGTGTTTACAGGTAAGTGGCATGTGAGATGTACATGCAAGGTAAGGGAGTGAGTGGGGATCACTACTTTGCTCAAGTTGGTTAGTGATGGAGAGGGAAGATTCGAGTAGCATATCTCGCTCTCATGTTATGGAATGACTCTTGGTGAGGGTATCTACCATTAAGCCTAGGCTCAGTGTTATTAATTCATACGAACTACTAACAACTTATAAAATAGGGATCTTATTTTGAATTTAAATATCTGAAGCAAATGAAATAAAAAAAATAAAAACTGAATTCCTAAGGCATATTTGTTCGACACTCTTCCTTGGTTTAGGCGTAGACATTCAAATCATGTGTCTTGCATGGAACGTGGAAGTTATTTCATTAGAAAACCTGCCAAGTCATTTAAGACTTATTTACTTTTTTGTTGCAACCTTTCATTTGTAAACAAAAATATCAACCTTGTCTTCAACCTAGACATGCATTTTGAAAAGAGGCTTGTCAATTTGCCACGAAATTTTTTTTTTCTGGAACTTTGACAATTCCTCCTCCTTTGCTTCATTTCTATTGGCACTTTGGAAGCTTCTTCATACCTAGCAAATTTACATATTGTCATTGCACTTCTAATTGGAGGATTTTCTTCCAGTTCCTTCTACCATTAGTTTGTTGGTTTTTCCTTTGGAAAATCCTTTTCTAAATGTTGTGAAGATCCACCTACTTGTAGATTATTTTGGCTCCATTGGTCATCTTTTGTTGGATTTAATGAGAAATTTTAACCTCTTATTTTAAATGCCTATCTTCAAATGATACTTTGAATAATTTTTCTATTAGGTGTCCCACATGCCAACAAATTTTTATCAATGTTAGGCACAAAGAATGTATGAAATTTTCTTAGTAAACGAACTTGTAACGATTGTGACAGTTTCTTTTCCTTTTGCTAGGATATAGCCACCATTTGTGATTATGATCTTATTTCCTATAGACTTGAATTCTTTAAACAGAGATATGTCATATGACATGATTTGTATAGCCACTATCAATCATATAACTACAATAATCAAAGTCTTTTTCTCACTAGATGCGGTTGGCTATATGGATCAATTGACGTCAATGTGTTATGTCTTTGCACATTTCCACAATTAAGTTATTAATGAATAAATCTTTCTGAATAGTTTCACCAATAGTTTTTTTCTGTCTTCTCCTTACTTGAATTATTGGGCTCTCATCCATTTGGGCTACTCTGCATACTGGAGCCTCCAAAGGCCTTTGTACATGATCAAATCACCTAAGATGTGTTTAACCAACTTTTCTATGATAAGTGCTAACCCAACTTTCTTTTTGATGCACTCATTCTTGATCTTGTCTTTTTAGTATGACCACTCATCCAACGAAACATTCTCATCTCAGTCACATTAAATTTTTGCTCATGCTGACTTTTTATCACCCAACATTCATTATCATATAGTAAAGTAGGTCTTATTGCCATGTGATAAAATTTTCCTTTTAGTTTAAGTGATATTCTTCTATCACAAATAACCTCTGAAGCTTCTTCCATTTCATCCACCTTGCTCGAATCCTATGGTTTACGTCCAACTATCCAAGAATGAAAAGAATTTCTTGGATGGAAAATATCAACACAAAAAGATGATCATATTCATCTTTATCAACAATTTGGCATTTGGTTCATGCTCCTACACTTTGCTTTTGCAAATTACAGCTTCATGTCTAAGTGGATTACATTTGTTGCACTTTATATCTTTAGCCTCTTCCAATATTTGAATGGAGGATGACCATTTTTTTTCCTTTGCAATTTGGCAAAGTGGGTAGCTTATCTCTGATTTTCTACCATTTCTTATTACCCGATGATTGGCTGTTAAGTCTCCTTTGTCCCTGATGATTTCATTGCTTGATAAGTAATATCAAGGTCTTCGGATTGAGATTTGGCTAGTGAGCAACGGCGTAGAAGGAAATCTGAATGTTTAATTTTTGCATTAGACCACTCCTTGGACGGGGTAAGATTTCTGGGTCTTTGAAAAGATAGAGAGATTCTTGCCACCAGAGTTTATATATATTTATACAAGGAAAAGACAAAAAGTCAAGAGATGAGAGAGTGAAAAAGAAAGAACAAATGGGATATTGGGAATCCAAAAAATCTGAAAGCATCATTGATATGTACAAATTAAAGAAATGCAGGGCTTGATTTGTGTGAGTTTGATGTTTTGAAGCGAATCAAAGGACTTGATTTTGCTTTGGTAGGCAAAGGTGAGAGGAATATTTATAGAGGGAGGAGGCATAAAGACGATGAAGAAGGGGTGGTATTCACACAGTAACAGGAAGGTTAGCTGGATGTTCAGTTGAAAATGTCGTTTCCTATCCTTTTTCAATGATATCTTTCCTTTTTTATTCTTGCCACTCTAATTTCTTATAAACTGAGTACCCAACCGCCAGTGATGGAATTTATCCTAGTGGATCATTTTGTTGGCTGCTATTAGAGATGTGGAAAGAATATTGTTACCCAAGTGCAAGTGATATGGTTATGTTTGAAAAACTTTTAGGGAATAGACTGATGCTATTCACCGGTTTCTAAGTCCTTTTGTGTCATGTGTTGATCACCGATGGTTTGCATTGGGTAATGGCCGGAAGCTTATGTGATTTGTTTTAGACTTTCATGGAGTTCCAAATTGGCAATAGCCAAATGATGTGGAATTCTATTCGGCAATTCTGTTAACAATTGAATGAAATATTTAACAGAAGGGGGCTTATTTGATAAAGTTTAAGGGTTTTTCTGTCACATTTGAAAATTTACGGGGTCTTTTAATCGAGACAAAGTTAAAGGGGTTACTAGCCTTTTGGCCTATTCTTTGTGGAAGATGAGTTCTTTCTAAAGGAAAAAAATAGGTAAAATTTTTTATATCTTTTCTGTAAAGTTCCTTCAATCATAAACTTGTATTGTATCCTCTCTCTTTTATGATTAGCGTTGCAAAATGGTGTGTTTTATATTCTCTCTCTTGTCTCTACTATGATTGGTCATGCATAAAACTTTTATCATGTGTCATATGTTTATTGTGGAATCTTATAACAAAGTTATAATGAACCTCACTAAGTTTAGCCCCTTTCTAAATTCAATTTTATGTGTATATATATTACTTAATTCACTTGAGGTATAATATACAAGAACATGGGGTATATATAAGCACATGCTTTTTAATACATAATACATGAATCACATAATTCTAAGTACATGATTCATCTTAATCTATATTCATGAACCACATTTATTTAATTACATTAACCACAATGATATATATATATATATATATTCATTTAATTTAATAACAGATTATGTATTTAGTATCATGTCTGGGTGCCTGATTTACACACCATTTCATCATTACTTTGTTTGTTGTCAATCCATAAGGTGACTGCTTTGAAACAAGAACTGCAGAAAACAAAAGCTGCATTGGACATAGCAAACGGAAAATTAAGACTAAAAGAAGAACTTGCTAGCACAGCAATGGCTGCACAGGCAGCGGCAGAGAGGTCTTTGCAACTTGCTGATAGCCGAGCGCTTGAACTCCGTCGGCGGATTGAGGAACTAACCAGACACTTAGAGGAAGCCGAGAAAAAGGAGCACCATAGCGGTAAAATGAGACGTCGCATGTGTTGGCCATGGCAAGTCTTTAAATTGAGCTTTGGTGGTACTGCTGCAAACACTAGAGTTGGAAATGTAAGAAGGATGCTACCAGAAATGCAAGCCTTGATCCACTGAGACGTATATAAAAATAAGTAGTTTTCCTGAAGAATGAATTCATGGGTCTCAATGATTCATCTATTGTTGTTGTATGATTTTATCTCAACTTTGTTGTGATATTTTTCAGTTATTGCTGAACTTTTTTGGATATGATAGGAGGACTAAACTGAAAATCTACAGAAACATGGTAAGCCTAATACTCAAACTTGATCTGTTATTTTGTTTAAAAAATAAATAAATATATAAATAGTTAGACAAGATTCTTATGAGCAGGGTTTTTTATTTTAATTGTTTATTTACAAATGAGGAACAAAAGCCTTGAAAATTAGGAAAAGGAATATGAGTTTTTCTAAAGATTGAATCACTATTCATTAAGATCATGTAGCACCTTCAAGTTTCATTCAAAGTAGGGATACCATAAAGATTAAATCATAGAGATTGTAAATAGGGGGAATTCCCTATCTTTTCTTATGCACTTAATTCACTTCTAGAGTTCTTATTTCACCATAGCTCTCTCCTTTTGGTTCTTCGTGAATCGTGAGAAATAATTTTATCTCTTGTAAATTAATTTCACCTTTGATGGAACAGAACTATTAGTGAGATGTTTAGGTTAGTACCTTTTGTATTTATTTGCTTCACTGCATTTGTTTATTTAATTACATCTCGATCTATGCATCAAGATCTAAGATCGTCTAACATAATAAAATTAAATTGAAGAATTAAAATAAAATACAAAATTAAATTAAGGAGCTAAAATAAAATATAAAATAAACGAGCCAAAAATATATGTCTCAAATCTTTTAATGAAATGTCTCCCACATATATGAGGATTTGTAGTTGATTAAACAATTGGTTTTTCAATTTAACTAAATAATAATAGGTAAAAGTATTAATTTCGTCTCCAAACTTTAAATTAACAGTCAATTTCATCTTCAATCTTTTTTTGCTGTCAATTTCGTCCCTGATGTTTCACATTTTAGTTAATTTTATTCTTTGATTAACTTTCAATTAATTAACGACAGATTACATCATATTTTTCAATCTGAATGAGGACTTGAGTTTCTTTTTCTATCGGTTTTACATTATTTATCATTATCCACATAAATTATGTCGATAATATTTCGCTAAAGAGCAAAAGATAAAATTGACTAAAATGTGAAACATTACGGACGAAATTGACAACAAAAAAGGATTGGGAACGAAATTGATAGTTAGTATAAAGTTTGGGGACGAAATAAGTACTTTTGCCATAATAATATTTTGGACTTCCATAGATTTTCTTTTTAAATTTGGTCTTTATTAAATAATTCGTTCATCACCGTCTCCTCCTTTTTTGATTTATTTATTTTTTATATCTAAAACATTCTCTTTTAATACATTGTATATATAAAGAGAGAGAAAGAGAGATGTATGTAACTATATATATATATATATGAATGGAGGGAGCTAAGCTATGGCGTCANAAATGAGGGTATTGAAAATTACTATTTTGCTAAATAGTTTTTTATATTTGTATTAGAGTATAGGTAATTATAGGTATTTGAGTAGGGGTATGTTAGTAATTGGATATGAAATATGTAATGAAGTGATATTTTTGTAATGACTTTATAATTGCAAAACAAACACCCATATAGCACTGTAGATGAAGTTATGTAATGAAAATGAGGATAATGAAAAGATAATGAAGTTGTAATGCTCACCCAAACAGGCCCTAAATCTAAACTTCTTGATTTTATAGATATGCTTTGAGTTATGATTATCTCTTGGTCTTGAAGCTTGAAGTTTGAACTTTAAATTGTGATCTTTTGATTTGAGAACTCTCCAACTCCTTTGTAAGGAACTCTTCATTCTTTCTCTATCTCTTCGAATATAATTCTTTTGCTATTTTGTTCCTTGTTCTTTTTTTTTTTTTTAAACTGTAACCATCTATTGCTTTTAATTGCAGTTGCTCTTGTCAGATCATCATGCATGGCTCGAACTAAACAGACCTCTCGTGCCACGAACTTGGAAGTTGATCATTTCATAAGGACAAAACTAGTCTTGAGAGCGTGGAGCATACACAATGGTCTAGCATGGAGCATACACCAAGGTCTAGCCAGCTTAGAGATTCAGAGACAGGAAGGGCTGAGGACGTTACCCACAATAGCGTGGACCGTGTTTCAAAGCGCAACGCAGGACCTGGGATGCCTCGAGCCCCTAAGACTAGGAGTGCTAAGGAGTTGCCCACAATAACGTGGACCACGTTCTGAAGCAAATCACAAAGACTGGGAGGCCTCAAGATTCAGACGATGATGACTCCACCAATGATTCTGATGACTCCAACAATACACCATTCTCTATTCCTGACAAGCCAATCCCTCATATGGCTCCCTTTCGAGAAGGCATTAAGATCCTTCCGGTGGTCACATTCCCCTTGCTCAATTGCAAAGGTGTACTTGACTCATTCTTGAAGGCTTGTTCCTCTTTGAAAACAAAGGAAGACAACAGACTCAGGATTCCTCCAAATGAAATCTATTATCACCAATAATGTCTTACAAATATTAAGTAAGCCACAACTGAATTAAAATGATAACCCAACCACATACAAGCACACTAACGAGATAGAGCTAAACAAGAGAGATAGGCTATTATTTAAATTCTCTGACAGAGTTTGGACTGTCAGAATGCAATCTCCATGATTCAAAATGAGAAATAGTAAGTAACGAAGCTCACAAAAAATCAGCTCAATCGGACCACAAATGACAAGCCAATTGTCGAAAATGACGAAACACGACAGTCGACAGTGTAGGGATGTCAAGAAAACCAGTCCAGATTTTGCAACTTCATTTTTCCTATGTTTTGATCTTATTATAAAAAGAAAAGGACCTTAATATAAGAAAATAAAACTTTTGGGGATGAAAGTTTATTTTTCCTCTTTTTTTAACGGAAAAATGGATGGAAAACGTTAGAGGGACCAACTTTTTCAAGTTTTGCATAACTGGGGGACCAATATGGAACAAAAAATAACTGGGGGACCTATTTGGAACAAGGAGCATAACTGGGGGACCAAAATAGGACTTTGGCCATTTTTTTATTATATATATTTATATTTTCTTTTACAAAATAATTTTTTTTAGTGTAGAAAATATACATATGTTATTATTTTTGTTAATTGTATATTAAAAAAATATATAAAACATATACTTAATCTCTATTAAATCAAATATTTTTTTTAACAAATAAATCAAATTAAATGTTTTTAATAATAAAAAAATCACTAAAGTGATCCAAAATTAATTTTTGATCAATATATACAAGTTAAAAATCATATAAAACATATAAATGATCTAAGAAAATAAATATAAAAATTTTGGAAAAAACAAATTTGGCCCGGTCGAGTTCGACTGGACCCTGTTGCCCGACCTGTGTGCACCCCTACAAAATGAAGAACTATATGTCAAATACTTTCTCCCAAAATTTCAGTCTGATCAGAGATCAGATCACCGTCTGATCGCCAAAAAAGTTAAGCAAGTCTGAAAAATGATAAACCTTTCCTCTCCTTTCAGTTGGGTAAAAATCTAATTTTTCTCTCTCTATTTTTGCTATTCTAGGAGTTTTTTGCTTAAGCTTACCCAAGAATACAAGAGATATGATATGATAAGACAATAATAACCTTAATAGGCTCAAATAAGTGGATCTCATATATTAGGTTTTACCACATAGGAAGAAACCCAAAAACCAAATAATAATGAATACGCTAGATCATTTAGCGATGGAACAAAAATTTTGTCCCTAAATATTTGAGACAAACTGTTTATCGACAGAATCGATTCCATTCCTAATTTTGTTCCTAATATGATTAGGGACATAATTTCCTACAATTAAGGACGGAAATATTCCGTCCCTAATTTGATATTTTCTTCGTGATATTCCAAGTTTAAGTATATATATATATATATATTAGTTGTCCGCGTGACTTCGTCCTGATTAATTCAGATTTCATTTGAATCTTCAATTAGAACAACTATATTCAGTGGTCTCAAATTTGAATAAATTAAGTGATGCCAAACCACTTATATTATTTAAACCAACTTTACTTAAGCAAAATATAATACTATGAAATATGCATCTTACGGAAAATGAGTCATCAATCCGTGAAATTATTATAACTGATTTTGTATACAATGTAAAACATATAAACAAAATTTCAACCTATCATACTGTACACACCAAATCCCTCTCTGAGAAACAATAAAACAACACATAAATTAATTAATAATAACAACCTTTCTAATCACTCTTTCTTCTCCAATTCATTCTGAATTTAGCATATAACACAAGCATTAGGATCCTCTTCCACACTCCTAGCATATCCATAGTAATACTGAGCTCTCATTTGATTAAGATATGCTTCTTGTGCTGCCTTAATAGGATCAATCACTATTTGATTATTATCCTTTGTGTCTTTCTTCTTATCTTCTGCTTTTTTGTCTTCTTTCTTTTCCTCTTCTTTCTTCTTCTCTGGCTCTTTTGCTGGCCCAACAGACACTATCTCTGTGTGACATAACTTCCTCAGTTTCCCAACTACACTCACTGGATCTATGTCACCTGTTAGTGTCATCTTCTTGTCTTTCATGTCCACAGAAACTGATTCAACCCCTGCAGAAATTACCAAAAACCCCATCAATTTTTGGAAGTTTATCTCATTATGGTCTCTTTCTTTCCTTTTGAAACTAAAGAACAGAGAAAAATTAAGGGCTGCTTTTGGTATTATAAAGAGGGTCAAACTTTATTTTGGTCCTTAAACTATAGTGTCATTTTCATTTTAATCCTAAAACTATTTTTTGTTCTTTTTTATCATCAAACTTTCACATTTGTTTCGTTTTGGTCCTTAAAATGTGATTTCGACGGGTATGTGTCATTATTTCCAACCTAGACACTAGAGATGGACCATTTCACTATTATATGTGTAATAACAAGTGAGTTAGCCAAGAAAGAAAAATCTTCCTCTTTAATCACAAATTAGAGGAAAATTTGTGGTTATTTTTATTTTAAAGAGTGAAAAATTTTCTCCATCAATTTGTCAACTCACTTATTATTATGACACATATGAAAGAGAAATGATCTATCTCAATTGTTTAGGTTAGAAATAATAGTGGAAACTAGATGAAATCACATTTTGAGGACCAAAACAAAACAAATGTAAAAAATTGTGGACTAAAATAAAATAAAAATAGTTTTAGGACCAGAATAAAATTGATACCATAGTTTGAGGACTAAAATGACTATTTGACCTACAGAAAAAAAAATTATTTTTTGGTCTCCCAATTTATCTCAAAATTATGATTTTTAGTTAAATATAAATTTTTGTTCTTGTTTCTTTTAGCAACATCTACTATTTAGTAAATATAGTTCTTGGGATTAAATGGTTAATATTTGTAAGAAAATTAGAGACAAAAAACATATTTCTAATAATAGGAATCTTACGGCCAAAAAAAAAAGAATAATAGGAATCTAAATCCAAATTTTAAGATTAAAAAAATACTTTTTTTTCTTGTTAAATTAGCTGGATCTGTAAGATGGGAGACCAGAGGAATATCAGAGGATTAAATTGGGAAATATAATTTAACTAACCTGAGAGGCCAGAGACTGCCTTCATGGCTTTGGTCTTAATTCTGTCATCATATAGGTCAGCCTTGAGCACAACTTTCTGTGAAGAAGAAAATCATAAACACAAAGATGTCAGGAGATATATATAAATATAAATATAAATATATCAGATAATTCCAATGATCAAATTAAGAGACATAAGTTTTGTTGATATGGAAAAACAGAGTCAAGATTTCAGAAAGGGAAGTATTAGGCTAATTCTCTCACCTTCATTGATGTTGGGTAGGTGAAGATTTGGCTATGGCGATTTATGAGAGAGAGAGAGAGAGAGAGAGAGAGGAATTAAAATGATGAGTGATGAATGATGATGAAGTGGTGAGGCTAAGATTTGAAGGATTTTATAGTGAAAGGGAAAAGGGACTTAAGTAAGAGATAGAAGGAAAAAAAAAATAATAAAGGACAAAGTCAAGCCAAGTCAAAGCAAATTGGTAATGAACGGTCAGCATGAAGCAGTCGTATTAGACTAAAAAGTCCATAAAAAAATGGTTGATTAACCACTGGTCACTATTTTTTTGTCATATTGGTTTTGCAATACTTCTAAAATAGAGAAAATTTATTGTTTGGTCCCTCAATTTTTAAATTTTTAATAATTTGGTTCTTGAATAATAATAATATACTATTTAATCTTTGAATAATTACAATCAATTATTTGGTCTCTGAAACTTTTCAATGTTGCTTAATAAAGTAGTGACATGATTGTTAAATGTACATGTGTCATAATTAAGTGCAATATATACAAAAAGTGAAAAGAACAACCACAATCTACCTTAGTCTCAATCTCCATCACTTTCTATAATTTTTATAGTCGCATCAGTTAAGGTTCAAGAACACTATTACTACTTATTAAGGTAATAAGGTTCATCTTTTTTTCGTATTTTCTTCCTCCAAATATGAGTTGCAAATGTGAAAATAATAGTTACAACAAGTCTCAATTCTAGTCTCAAAATTTGTATAAGTCTGAAGCTAATGTAAATAGTAAAACTTCAATTTAAGTTGGAGATTTTATTTTTTAACTAATTAGAATGTTGCAATGGTATTTAATGAAGCCATGCTAGGAATAAACATTCATGACATCATGTTAGTTAACGGATAACGTTTGAAAGATCAAATAGTTGACAATTGTGGAAAATAAGGGTTTGAGTTAATTATTTCTATTTTTTAAGGACTAAATCGTTGACTTAGTAAAGATTGAAGGACCAAATAATAGATTTTTTCTTTCTAAAATATCTACACCTGTCCAGAAGTTGAACTCCGTCCTTAGACTAGAGTAATTGAGTTCTTATTATTGTATAATATTTTAAATATTTTTTTATATGGAAAGGAAAAAGGGGAGAATAGATACAAATATAGAAGAAGCAAAAGAGAATAAATTTTAATATTGAAGCTGTATAATTTTTTATTGCTAAATTAAATTAGTAGAAATAACTATAAAAAAAATAGGGATATTCAAATATATGGAGAATAATAACACCCCTAAATAATGGGCACCAATAATACTTTTGCAAAAAAAAAAAAATATAATTACCATCTAAATGAAGTATAAAAGTTTAATAATTTTGTGCTATTTTGAAAACTCTTGATTAAGTTATATACATTGTTGTGAAAACCAGACCGGACCGGTCGGTCGGACCGCTAGCCGAAGAGATGAGCGAGTTGGTTCAATCATTTGAACTAAAATGATAGTTGGACCGGATTGGACCGGAAATAACCGGCCAAGAACCGAAAACTCGGGTCCAACCGCTGGACCGGACCGGCGGTTCTCAATTTATTTATTTATTTTTTTATACTGGGTCAGATTGATGTTTTTTTTTTTTGGATTTTGTACTTTTGAACTTTAAAATTGTGTGTGATGAACTTGAAACTTGAGAGTTGACATGTTGAATTTGATTATTATGAGTTTATGACTTATGGGATCTTGTTTAAGATGCATTTAGTTCATTTACTTGCTTGAAAAAATAGTTAGTCCATGATCTCTAGTTGTGGAGAGAAAAGTTATATTATTTGCATAAAGAGATGTATTTATTAATAGATTTAACTCATCACATTTGAATTTGAAACAAAAGAGATATGACTAGCTTTACTTATTTGACTGTGAAATGAGCAACCGACTTTCAAGATTTGATATAACCTCGTTTGTTGACAGTCTCAACTAAATAAAAAAGTACTAATCAAAAGCAACACACAAATCTAAACTCGTCGCATCTAAACTTAAAACGAGAAAAATATTTTCAGTTTGTGACCAATTTGAGAAATTATAATAATATATATGATCAATTTGAAATAAATGAGATTTTCAGCACCAATTTAAAATCTATTCCACATATTCAGGACTAGTTCGAGATTTTGACCTTGAAGTTTGGCAAGATGAATATAGGACGATAGTAGATGAATGATGAATCAATAATGGTCCCACGCGAAAAGAAAAGCCAAATTGAGTGTTTGAAAATGTGGTTTGCGCTGAAATTTCGTTGGGAAGATACGAAACGAAAGGAAAGGAGGACGAAGACTCCACGATGGAACGCGACAACCAAGTCCTTGTTGTATTATATTGTATTATATTTGTGTGTCAAAAGGGTCATTTTAATTCTAGGCAAAAATATTAGTTTCATCCTCAAACTTTAATTTTATTTTTAATTTTTTTTATGTCAATTTCGTCCCCATGCTTTACATTTTGGTCAATTTTGTCCTTTGACTAACTTTTTTCAATAAATTAACGACAAACTGTATCTTATTTTTTCAATATGAGTTAAGATTTGAGTTTTTTTTTCTATCAATTTTACATTATATACCATTAAGTACGTTGTTTGGCCAGTTAATCATGTAGATTCTATCATTAATGTTTGATTAAAGTAAGAGTAAAGGATAAAATGGACCAAAATATAAACATTGGGGACAAAATTGACAATAAAAAAAGATCAAGGACGAAATTGACAGTTGGTGGAAAGTTTAAAGACGAAATTAGTACTTTTATCTTAATTCTAAGTATATGTAGTGTTCATTTTGGTCCTTTACATTTCAAGAGTTTCATATTGATTCTAAATTTTAACAAAATGTTTCATTTTGATCCAAAATTTATTGAATATAATCAATCATAGCTCTTTCGTTTTAATTCTGAATATGACTAATTTAGAACTACAAATTACTCTTCATAAATCTTTTTTCTACCTATGACAAACGAGGTTAAATTGAATTACAAAAGTGGGTGGTTCATTTTACGGTCAAAGAAGTAAAATTGATCGTATCTCTCTCGTTTCAATTTTGACGAATTAAGAGCTACAAGTTACTCTTAACAAGTCATTTTTCTTTCTAGTTGAAACCTTCAACATATGAGATCAAATCATGTTCAAAAGTGGAGTTACAATAAAAAACAAAAGTAAAAAATTATCACAAATTCGTTTCAAATCCACTTTCAACCCAATTTAATCTCATTTGTTGATGATCCCAACTGGGCAAAAAAAAAAAACACTCAATAAGAGTAACTAGCTTCGAATTCATCGCATTCAAACTTGAAGCAATAGAGATATGACACATTTCACTTATTTTACCGTGAAAGGAGCAGTATATTTTTTAAACAATTTAACTTCATTTGCTAACGACGAACTGGATAAAGAAATTACTCTTTGAAATCAACACATAGCTCTAAACTCATTATATTCAAATTTGAAATAATAGAAATATGACTATATTCAATAGTTTTGAATCAAAATAAAACTTTTTGTTAACATTTAGGACTAATATAAATCTTTTGAAATATAAACAACCAAAATGGAAATACATTTTTAAGCATTTTACCTAAAGTATTTATTACTCATTTAAATGTAGCTACCAGCTATAAACATTTAACAAATGAAGGAACATATTAACATCTCAGTTCATTATCGAAGTTTCAATATATATGTATATATATATATTGTTAGTTTACTCTATAATTAATGGAGATTAACATTACTCACAGGAAATGAAAGGTGAAAGCTGTGCTGCCTCATCAACAGGAATTTATGGAAAGAATAGAAGTTCAAATAGAATCTAAAAGACATCTGATAAAAGGGTTTTTTTACCACCAAAATAAAGATCAGGATCAGTCAATAGATACCAATGCTAATTATGATCTGTGTTGCCAAGAATGAAAAAAATCAAAATCCAAAACTTGCCTACCATATCAGTGAACAACACCATATATATGTATGCCACAATTTAACGATTCAAGTCCGAACATTAATAAACATACAAGTTTAACAAAGGAAATCATGCAAAAAAGAAGGAAAAGAATAATTATGATTTTTAAATTCATAAAAATCATACTTTGTTCATCCTTCTGGTACATACTACATAATAAATATATAAAAGCAGGTTGATAGTCACAACCTAATATCTACAGTTAGTATGGCCCTTACTGAATACCAAAACAAATAAGGACTAGAAGTGCTTTCTCAGAACACTTGCGTAAGATTAAGAGGGTACAAACTTATAGTTACTAATCACACTCACGCAATAAAAGAAATATCAAATCACAACATAACATAAGCTCACTTTACTTGATCATATCCAAATCAATATTATCATTAAGATCTTCAAAATTAACCAAAAGAATTGGTTCATAAGCATCCTCAATAAGATCCATATTAAACCCTCCCCTCATAATGATCCTTACGGAAAGAGTGTAGAAAATAAGTGTCATTAAATTTAACAAGTTATAAACAAAACTCCATAACTCTAGTACATTGATCAAACAATCAATTTCTCTACCAAAATAAAATGGGACTTTTCCTACCAGTACCATGTGCACAACGCTACAAGAGATATTTGAAAACCTTAATTATCTGATAAAGTTTGCTAAATTTCAACAAGTTCTTATTACTCATCAACATATCCAGTGACCAAAAAATTATACACTGGATATAATTCAAGTTCTCTACAGGAATGGAGCCACACATACAAGCTATTTGATGTTTGATGAAAACAAGTACACAGATTCTATAAATTGGTGCTGTACAGACCTCAAAAAACTAGGAATATACATTATCACATTATTATTTTTTTCAACATATGTTATATATACACAAGACACCAAAATGAATGAAGAGATACACGCCTCATTGAGCTGACACAGTAAGCAACAGTGATAACAAACTGGAGAAGAATTCTTCATAATTGACTCAGAAATTCAGTGAGTTGCCATTCCAAGGCATTTTAACTCATCATGGAAAATCATGGAACACCCACTGCTTACCAAGAAATGGAGCAATTTGACCGCTTCCAAACAATCTTACTAACACTTCAACTGCTCATCATGCAGGGGTCTGTCAGAAATAATGTAGCTATTCGTCTCCAGTTCCATCTCATAGGACGTAATAACCCTTCTCTGCATATATCACCACAAGCACAGCAATGTTATCTTTTGGGTATCAGCATTGATGTAGCAATTAAACATTCATCTCTGACAATTAACAGAATTTCATGACGACATCATAAGAACTGAGAATGATGAAATCCCTTTATCAAACCCAAACTGCAAATTATAGTATATGAATTCATAAAGCACACCGAACAATTAAAACAGCCAGACTTACATGATCCTCAAAATCTGGGCTAGTTAAGTTGATAGACAAATTTCTCATCAACAGTAGCACCTGGACACAACCAAAGCCAAAGGATAATCTGTAAGTGCAACAGATGCACAAGTTCAATCATCAGTTTTATTAGCTAGAGAAAAAGCTTTAACATCTGAATTCACTTAAGATGCAACCGAATTAAATTGCCTAAGCCCTAAAGCAAATCAAAAGGGACTTTGGGCCCCAAAAATTAATACATAACAATCCATCATATCAAAATATAGATCAACTTGGAAATATACTAATGGCTATACCGTCTCGACATCTATAGGGTCCATTCCTTTCAGTTTCTGTAGATGCCCAGCTTCATTTGGGTCAAACACACTGCCAATGAAGCTGTATACTTGTGAAAAATCTGGAAGAACTGCATTAAAAAGAAAGCTAAAAATCCTTAAAATATTGAGATGACGATAAATATCAAGAGATTACCATAATGGTAAAAAGAAAATTCCTTAACAAAAAGAACTGAGATGTAACTGCACTGCACAGAAGCACATAAATTTTCAAATGGATGTTTATATGTGGGTAAGTGGTTGTTTGTGGACATTTAGACCGCTTTTAGATATCCTCATTAGATGATAGAGGTTATGAACGTAAAACAAAAACACTGACGATTTTCAGTAATTTGTTGACAGTTAACGAATGGCTATGGAAGCTTACTGTGAAACAAGTTCCCTATTACATCAAGTAACTCAGAGCAAGTATGGGATTCAACAGAAAGGGGGGATGTGACAGCAATCAATGCAACTGTTAGAATCCCAGAATCTAAGGTTAGAAGAAGAGAGACTCAAGGAGGAGAATCTTTATACTTGAGAGAGAAGAAGAGAAAAAGAGGGAATCAGATATAGAGAGTTTCTGAAACAATTCATATATCATTCACATCAACAATAATCCTTACATTACATATATATAGTCTTCCTAATAACTACCTACATTTCCTAAAACTACCCCATATAACTGCCACACATGATAACTGCCATACATAAAAACATAACACATAATAATACTAACAAATACATAGATTATTCCTAATAATAATAATAATAAATTAAATACTAGGATCCTAACAGCAACTCAATTTCGTGTAAGTATATCCAACAGGGGCTTCTTTCCCATCTGTTCTTGTTTTGTTTTGTCTTCCACAGGTTTGGGGATAGTTCACAAATCAGATTCTAGGAGTTGAGAATTGGGAACCATTTCTTCTTTAAATTGTAATCCAACTATAGCATTTATCCTCTCCTCATCACGATGTTAATTTTAATCCCAAAAAATTTTAGCTCAAGTGACACCTCCCCTTGACATAGGTGTCCAGGGTTCTTATTTCAGAATACATGGGCCTGATACCTAACTGATACAGACCCAAGACCATGCCCAGAGCCCAATCAACTACTGAAAGGTATTAGGCACTTCTGAAGTTATTTTAATTATATCCAGTATTTGTTTTAATTTTTTCTCTTCTGTTAATGCTTAGTCAGGTTCCCTGTTTTCTAGCAAGCACCACACATCCACTCACTAGCACACGTGCATCATGCTTAGGTAGTTACTTTACTTATTTTAGTTAGAGCACTAGCACGTTTCCCCACTTTCTATTCCTACAATTTGTAATGAGCACTATAAATGCTCTTCATGTGCCGCTTAAAGGAATTATTGTTTGTAAATTTCCAAGTGTCTCAGATTCTAAGCACTAGCGGTATCCAAGTATTGAGATCCTCATACTTGTGGTTTACCTTTCTACTATTTGGGTTCACATCACTACCCAACCCCTTTTCCAACTCTAGTTTCAAAGCCCAGTGCCTCCTTTATAACCAAATAACTTAACCCAAAAAAATAAAAGGGCTTCAGCTTTCCTGGGAAGTGAATTTTATTTTAAAATGTCAAAATGTTCCAACATAGGCTCAGACCATAATATCATGAATCTAAGTTTTACAGTATATCAGTACTACAGTGAAATATTCAGCATTACATTAAAAGAAGCCAATGATTACAGATATGATAAATTACTTAGTAGGGAAGTACTACACACTACAACTTACATATTCAGATACTTGTGAGCATACGACAACTACTGCATTTAGAATACAGTTTAAATAATGATCTTGGTGCATGGGATAACACTGACAAAAATTCATGTCCAACAATTTAATTGAGTCCTTAGAGGACTCCAAAGTTACTTCTGACCCCATGGAGAGTTGTTTCTAATAGGCTAAAATACAAAAAAAGAAACCCCCTAAACTAAGGGTCATTATGTAGAAAACCACGTATTCTAACTTTTGTGTTATTTATCACGTGCAAGAAACCCTCATTCATTAACACTACATCCAAAATACTAACGGTTTGTGAAGTGTAAACACTAGATCAGCAAACAAATTTTTCCAGATTAGAAAATAATTTTTCACTCATACTAAGGTGCAAGAAACACATACTTCTAACTTTGACTAATGACCTTCCCGAGCTATCGTTAGTATTTTGGATAAATAAGGTAACAGATAGGGGTTTCTTGCACGAGATAGATAGTTTAGGTAGTCATCAGTCAAAGTTAAAAGTATAGGGTAGTTAAACTTTTCTGCACAAAACTTATATAGTTCATGGGGGTTCCATGCATTAGAGCTTTTCTACAATGAATACATGAAATAAAAAAACCGTGTGCATGCAATACTCATAAGACATTCTTACAAAGCTATGAAGCACGGACACGTACAACACCCATACAATCCATGTCCACAGGTGTCAGAATGTAAAATATTTTTTTGTGACTTAGACATGGAAAAGAAAAATAGGAAAAAAAGAAAGCTACACATATGTCATGAATAGATATTGTAACTTCTAAAGTTTTCACCAAAATTTATCGATCTCTAATTATCTCTCTATTTCTTGTCTACTGTTGGAATTAAATATATATAAATATATACCACGTCGTATCATGTAATTTTAAAAATTTGACATGTCAGTGTGTTCGTGTCTGTGCTTCGCAGCTCACAAGCGCAACTATATAAGAAAGCGCAATTAGAAATATCAAATAGTCTTGCCTCTCAATGGATTGCCATTATTCGGTTGACCAGAAGTTTCACCAACAGGCTGAGCTTTAGGAGTGCTTTCACCACTACTGCAACAATTATTCACCATTGGCCCTGAAATTTGATGTCGAAAACACAAGGTATAAATGTATAACTCAGTGTCCAATTTTGGTACATTTAACCCATGGCAATCAAAGCTTAGCTTCAAGTACATAAAACTGTAACTCTTCATACCATGCAGTACATTGGCAGTTTGCAATGTATTGTTTGACCAGGAAGACACAGCATTGTTGGTAATAGGAGTTTTGAGCATTGCTGAGGAATCAATTTTAATGATGTATCCAGGTTCAAGCAAAGCTGGTGAAGATTGAAAGGATCCTGAAGTTTGAGAGACCCCTGGTGCTGCAAAATATCACTTAAGAATTATCAGATAGAACTTCATTAAGTATGTCCCATTGTATAAGGTATGGTGAAAATGCTGACCATTCTTAGAAGCTTTCTGTGGATATGGATGAGCAGCTTTTCGTTTTGGCCTTGGTGGAGGTAGATGTTCACCAGCCCCACTCTTCTGAACTTTAAGAAAGTATTTCTGTGCATGGCTACGTATCTGCAAATGTAAGCTTTAGTCATTGTTCAATCCTTTTTATGGGTATTTAGGGCAACCAAAACATTAAGAATTTATAAATAAATTCTTGAACAAAACACACACACATTTCATAACCCAAGAAATGCATTCATGCACATTCAGGTCTTCAAGCAATCACACCAACTAAATTACAGACAGCCAACCAATAAGCATCATAATTTATTTTCAACACTATCAATGCTTCCAACAAACCACATGAAAGCATCTTTTACTACTCATTCACATAAAAATGGTGGTATACTTGGTGATTATCAACTTCAAATAAAGGATTAAAACAAAATGGTGTATAGTTTAACCTTTACCACAAAGTGATTGCAATGGATGACAAAACTATCGTGTTTATAGAACAAAATCAAAGTTCTTAAAACTTGCGTTTATAGAGCAAACCAAAGTTCTTTAATAAACCACTACAACTCCACAGTACCTACCACAATCATATTACACGCACATGGAACTCAGATTAATTGGTCATATGGATCTTAAATTGATGCAACTGAGCTTCAGCACCAATACGGAGCAGCTTTTGGGATGCATGTTAAGCTTCAAGTAAACAATCTAGTAAAAAAGTGTGATTTTGGGGGTGACAGGAGAGCAGGCCAGCAGGGAACATTCTATAGCTACCTAATGAAGTGCTGCTGACGTGGCATATAACAGATTTTTCAACTTTCTAATTAACAATTAAAATAGCTTTAGTCCTAAATTTCACTGTAAAGTTAACCAGAAAACAGCATGGACTTTCTTTCTTCAATATACTAAGAGTTATGTTAATAATCTATTTCTGACAAATCTTCCCTCCCCATTTCCAATCACTATTACTCTTCAGCTACTTTCATCCTCTTCAACTTTCCTCCATGAACGATGAATCATCTCATTTATTTATGCTGAGTCCCCCCTCCTATACGAAACCAAAGATGTGACAATGTTAACTTATTCTTCTACTGCTGAATTTCTTTTTTTCTTGCCATATTATGATAAAACCTAAACAGAAAGAGACAAAGGATTTCTAGGACATTAAACTAAAAGGTCTACATTCAACACGGCAAAAAAAGAAGAATTAAGATGCACTTCTTGTGTGGAAAGGAATTAACATGAAAAGTTACCTGTATTACGGTCTTTGATCCAACAAATGCTTCAATTTTTTTCCAGTCACGATCAAAGCTGGATAGAATAAAGAAACAAAGCAAGGTGAATAAAACAAATGGAAAACCAGACACTAAACCCTCCCCCTCCCCGCCCAAAAAAATGAAAAAACAAACAAAGATAAACTACAGTTTAAAATATTAATTCCAGTGAGGAAAGAAAATTTGTTTTTAGTCCTTCAGTGAAGCTCTGTGATGTTAGTAATCTTTCACAGAATCCCTCTGCCATTAGGATGCAATGCTTACGACATTCTTGTCCTATTACGAAATTGTTTTTGAAGAAAAAAATGAACACTAATAATTTTCACATAACGACCACTATGGTTAAGAGTTAACTGAAGTAAACTTTGGACCATTTTCCGTGGCATTTACTAAAAAATCAATAAATATTCCACGATTCAGTCTCTATGAAAGAACTTAATAACATAGAAATTGCACAGGGAACTACTCATAACATACTGGCACCACTTAGAAATAGTTATGTAATCCTTTTGTTCTAAATACTATTCCTCTTTCTCGCACACACATACACACAGGCACATGTCTACATACCCCAAACTGAAGCATCAGAAATTATAGGACTTCAATGTTAGTAGAAAAGACTATACTAATTGAAGAGACTTGGATTTGATGGTTTTAAAACTATAAATCTCATGAAAATTGTCCTCATTCAGACTCCCTATCAAGTGATAATCCAAGATAGCTTTAATCATACTCCCTCACTCATCTAATTGATATTTCAAATCAACATGGGCATTGTATACCATACATTGTTTAAACCAAAAGAAATATATGAAACCTCAAGAGTGACAGCCTAGTCACTTTCTGATTCAGTCTCTTCCAAAGTGAAACCCCATTAATCTTTCATTCTTAATAGCATGTCTATTTAATCAGTGCCAAATTGGTATCTAGAACTTACCATAAAAGATAATAAATCAACAACACTAAACTACACTAATAAATCAGCTAGCTAATCAAGCAATAGACCAAGTCACCTTGCAATGACCAAGCGTCGCTCAGAGCTCGAAATTGTCCATTTAACTTGATATCTCAGAACAAAAATGGAAGTTCACACAATCTATTTACTATTTCAACCTTCCACTATCTTCCTCGCTTTCCATGTTCCTCTCGCGTCAAACCCATGACAAAACCCTAAACTCTAGAGACTGAGAAACAAGCCTGCATTTTTTTTTTCTCCACACAAATTTCACCTACTTACACCAAACCAAACCAAGGCATACCGCATATCAGTTACCACAAACCCAAACCTAGAAATTAGTCTGCAATTCATCCACTAGTGACTACATTTGGATCAAGATAACAAAAATTAAAAGGGTAAATCAGAAAAAGCAGGATTTACAGCTGAAGGGCTTCGAGGAATTTGTCATGCTCAGGCTCAGTCCAACTCTCCCTAGACTTAGTGATAGTGTACGGTTTACGGATCTTCTTCGATGGGTCGTCCAATGAATTGGTGGTGGACGCCATCGCCGCCGTCGTCGCCGTCGCCGTCGCAGGGTTGACGGAGGTGAAAGGGCCGATACCAGGAAGCGCTACGCCGGAGGGATCCAAGTAGAAACCCTCAGGCGGGTTCGGGATTTTGGATACCATTCAGAAGAAAATTTAGAGGTTTGACTGTTTTAGATTCCGATAATTGCGGCTGTTACAGTGGCAACAATGCGATTTATGGATAGAAGAATAGTCATACATAGACAGAGGTGCTTGAATTGAATTGAGGGTTTTGTCTCATTGTGTTTGTTGTGCGGTATTGCGGCATTTTGTAAATAGTGGCATATAGTGGCATGTTTGGATAATTGGATTGCATTTTGCAATTTTTATTTTTCGTTTTTTTCGGTGAAAACTTTAAATTGGTCTCAAATATCTAAGGTAGATTTCAAATTGGTCCCAAACTTTATAGTGAATCAATACTTCTTTTCTTAAATTTTTACTTTTTTAAAAAAATTTATATTCAATTTATATATTGGGACAAAGGATCATTTTGGTCCCAAATGTATGTCTTTATGTTCATTTTGGTCCTTTATGTTTCAAAAGATTCACACTGGTTCCAAAATGTTTTATTTTAATTCCAAACTATTGAATATGGTCATATTTTTCTATTTTCAAATTTGAAAGAGACAGTTCAAAGTTATGTGTTATTTTTAAAAAGTACTTTTTTCTATTTAGTTTTAAACAATCATGAAACGAGATCAAATCTACTTTGAAAGTAGGCTGCTTGTTTGAACATGAAATGAACAATCAATTTTCGAAACTTGATTTGACGTCCTTTGTTGATGGCTCCAACTTAATAGAGAATATACTCTTCAAAATCAACACATATTTATGGACTAATTGCATTTGAATTTGAAACAAAAGAAATATAACTATATTTAATAATTTATTATCAAAATGAAATATTTGTCAATATTTAGAAGTAATACAAATATTTTGAAACATAAAAAATCAAATCAATATCAACACATATATTCAGGATCAAAATGATCCTTGGTCAAAAACATATTTTGGTCCCTAATGTTTACCTTAAGTTTCGTTTTGGTCTTTAATGTTTCTTAAAAGTTTAATCATTAGTCACCCACGGTTTAATATAGTCATATCTTTCTCGTTTCGAATCCAAATGCAAATAAATCAGAGCTAAGGATTAAATTTAATGAGTTCTTTCTTTGTCCAGTTGTAGTTATCGACAAATGAGATCACATCAAATATGAAATCAGGCCTGAAAATAGGTCACTTATTTCATAAGTTTGGTCATATCTCTTTCATTTTAAGTTTAAATTCAATAAAATCGTAGCTACAAATTACCTTTGACGAGTTCTTTCTCTATTAATTGGAGTCGTCAGCAAATGAAGTCAAATAGTACTCTGAAAGTGAGTTTGGTCAAAACATCAATATTAAGTTTCGAAGTACTATTTGTAACTCCAATTTCGTCAAATGTAACTCATAGCTCCAATTTTGTTGTATTCGGGCTTGAAACAAGAGTGATATAGCCAAATTTATGAAATAAACAACCCATTTTCGGGCACCATTTCATGTTTGTTTTGACCTCATTTGCTAATAATTTCAATTGGGTAAAGAAAAAATCCATCAAATTTAACTCGTAGTTCTAATTTATTTGCATTCCGGTGGGTTTGAAACGATTGAGATATAACCATATTTAATAGTGAGGACCAATGATGAAATTTTTAAAAAATATTAAGGACGAAAACGGAATAAAAAAAAATATTAGGAACCAAAAGGGAACTTGGGATAAACATCAGGGACCAAAATAGGCTTTTGACCAATGACCCTTTAACAGTTTAACCTATATTTTTTATCACTAAATTTGATTAGGACCAAATAATTAGATTTTCTCCTTATCAAAAGTGAGACGGCATAATTTAGGGCTTGTAAACTGCGTCACAAATTTCCTCAATTCTCTTCCGAATTTCATCAACATTCACAATTTCACTCAGAGGCAGAGAGCCCTTGTTTCAAATGGTTTTCAACTAGTATTTGATTGATACTTTCCCGTTTCCTCTTCCTCGATTCAAAGTATGTCAACCATTCTCGAGAGATACCAAAAACTACGCCTAACAGAGTCTTTACCAAAAATTTACAGATATCCTATTGCCTGCAAAGAGCTTAGCTCTATTCTCAGAGAAGCTTACGATAAGCTCCCCAAAAATTTGCAAGCCATCGTTTTCCAAGACACCATCACAGCCTTCCGTCTTCTCCCAGAGTAAGTTTCCATTTCCAATACCCTTCTTTTGTTTCCCCCAAGTTATCCATTATTTCTTAAAGGCCTATACTTTTTGTCTCATAACCTTCGTTCATGTCTCAATTTGGTCTTATAACTTTTTTTTTTTGTATTTTTGGACCATATCTTTTGGTCATGTTGCAGATTTGGTCTTGGAGTACACTTTTGGTCTCATATTTTGGGTTACAATTAGTCTTATATCTTTTTGTCATGTTGCAGAATTGATCCCATATTTTTGGTTTAAGGGCAGAATTAGTCTCATATCTTTGGGTAGCGTAGGACTGAAATTTTTTACAAAGATACGAGATCAATTCTGCCACCTACCAGAAGGGATACAGGACCAAATCTGCAACATAAGCAAAAGATATGAGACCAAAAGTACAACAAAAAAGGTCATGGGACCAAATTGAGACTTGAACAAAAGTTATGAGACCGAAGTGCACTTTGACCTTTCTTAAAATACTCTCAAGCAATCTCAATAATTAAGCCCTTACACTTTGCCTTGCTAAGTCGATCAAGGGTAAGTAACTATTTAGCTGATGAATTTCAATTGAAGTATGGAACCTTCACAAAAGGTGGTCTTATCTGTCACAACATGGCATTTTAAATTCAAATTCTTATTAGTGTCAGTGCCATGCCAATAGTCATGCTTCCTATGTTAAGTTTATAATTAAACAAAATCTAACAATATAGAATTCTTTTTTGTGAAAATTAAGCCAGCTTGGAAATCAAAATCTGAAGAAGAATTTGTTCGAGTTAAGAAGTTTATTAACCAATAACCATTATATTATATTGAACGGACTCGAAAGAGGACTTCTAGCTTGTGTTGATATGCATTCTCTTCTATAACAAAAAACAAATCAGATAAATAGTTTATAAAAAATCTCATTGGGAGTGGCTTGGGTGAAAGATATTGGAGGGGAATAGATATAGTTATTTCTGGCCTCAACAGAACCAGGAAAAAAAAGCATACTTATTTTGAGATGAAATGAAATATAAGAGGAGATATATGGAAACAACTAATTGAGAAAGGTGAAATATATGAGTGAGGAGGAAAGGGATGTTTTGGGTAGTAACCATGCATTTTTCCCTAGCTATGTGAAGGGGCATTAGGTGTTAGAAATTCATATTGTTGTACAATTACAAATATTTGATCATATGTAAACAATAATATAAAGCAATCAATGGATTTTGCACTTTTAGTGATCTTCAGTATGGTATAGAGCATTGAAATAGAATCTTCACCGTGGGCCTCTTTGTCTCATTTGTCCTTTAAATGTGTTCAATTCTAGAATACAGACCCAGAGTGCTGTTTTGTCAGCCCATCTACTCCTTCAGAGTGTAGAAGTTGCACTGCCAAAGCAGAAAAGGAATATGACTGTCACCGAATTTAAGCGTGCAATGGTTGCTCACAAGAGGCGCTGTAAGGCTCGCCAGGAAGAAATAGGTCAGCCTATATTTAAGATGGCTCTGCGAAACTGATTTTGTTTTCCCTATTTAAGCAAGTAAAGCTAAGATTGAAGTTTCAGGCTCCACGCAACTACCACATGATATTCTTGCTCACATCTTCAGTTTTTTAGATATGCAATCGTTGGTCTCTGTGGGCCTAGTCTGCTGGTAAGACTTGATGCATATATGTTAAATTGTTATTGATATATTGCATCAGCTGTCCATGTTAGCCCACATCTTGATGAAGTGCAACAGAATCATCCAATTACTTTTCATTCTACATTGGCTAGTGAATTATAGTCATGAATATACTACATCAATGTATCAAATCATTGTTAGTGAGTCATCAATGCTATATTTGAATTTTGAAGGTCATGGAACTTTGCTGCAAGTGATAACCACCTGTGGGAGATGCAGTATTTTGCATTGTATGGTAGCTCAGTTAAAGAGCAGCCTATTAGATTGGATGAAGACAGAAACTGTGAACTTCTACGGGACCCCATAGATACTAGACCCAGTACTGACTGGAGAGAGGCAGTTAAAAGGGCATACACTGGTAAGATGTGTTGATTTCTTATATTACAGGAAGTTTTCATTAACTGAGTTTCTTTTCACATCCAAGTAGAAACTAAGAAGAATTGAAGAAGTTTTAAGTCCTTCTACTTTGATCAAATTTGATATTATGTTCCTAATAGTATTTCTGACTCACTTACGTTTTTCATATGGATGATGATTGCTGGATTGTACAAAATATTTGGCTACCATATTTGTGCCGCAATGAGATGCTTTTTTTTTTTATTTCCTGGTCTCTACATATTTGACTATCCCGATGTGGGATGTTGATGCGCCAACAGTTCTAAAAACTTATTACAGAAAGAAAAAGTGGAAATAGGCTCAAGAGAAACTAGGCTTGAGCCAGATGTGGAGGAAGAGTGGTAGATACCCAAAAAGGAAGAAAGGAATATAACTATAAGAAGTCTGTATGGAGAGGACCAAACTCCAATAATCAAGACATAGTATTTCTGGATGTCCCCATAATGGTTTGCATAATTAGTAACTTAGTGTATATGTATATATATATAAATGGTCTGAAAACTAACCCTTAGATTTTAGGAATACTAGAAACTAATTTCACTAAAAACTGTAACAATACAACAATAACTGACATGCAACACAACAATAACTGATTCTAAAAATAATAATAATATTAAAGTCTTCAGATGTAATAATATCTGACTTAAGTAATTGTCACAATGTAACATCCCATCCTTTTTCAAAACCTATAATAAAATAGTTCAAAACCAAAAATGGGGTGGAACACTTAATGCATACATCAACCAACAGAAAACAAGGGTGATGGTGAGTGTCCCCGTCAAGGGAATAGATACCACCTTTCTCCAGCATGCTTTTGAGCACTTGTATCTATAATAGAGATAGGAGTGGAAATTTGACTATTCTCAATAGGATACCATCCTCCCGTACCACAAATGTATGAGCATGACAATCCTTCAAATCACCAACACTATGCAATATGAATTCATTGCAATAAATATGCCATTTTGATCATTATAAAATAGATTGACATATTACCTATAAACATGTTGTGTCATGAGTTCATTTAGATAAGCATGCCATAATAATAATAATTATTATAAAACAAATTGTAACTTACAAATTTGTGGCCACACCACTCAATTGTATTGCCACAACATGGCATCATGAGCACATGTGATCCTCGAGACCATAAGCTGTCCAAGGCGTATTACTAAGTGCAAGAGCAATATTTAGATGACCCCATATTCGTGATCCTCCCATACTTCTGTTTATTTAAATATTGCTCTTGCACTTAGTTCTTGTAGGATCCCCATATTTGTGATCCTCCCATACTTGTAATCTTATTTAGTATTAATTATTTTTTTTTTAGTAATTTTGATTAATATTAAGAAGTTTATGTAATTTAGCCAGCCCTAGGCCTTAGTAGGGCCGAGTTGGGCTAGAAAATCTTAGCTCTTTTTTAATTAGGGCTTTTCTGGCATAGACCTAATAAAGATAGGACCAAATAGAGTTAGGGCTGGGCCGAGCTGGACCGGACTAGTCCATTTTGACAACTCTACACATTCAGCAATATTGATTTGCATGTTGTAACTTTGTCCAAGTTTGCGGTTTGCCCTATTCAACACTTGTGCTATACATATTGAAGCCCTTCTCTCTCTCTCACATGGAGAGACATACAAGTATACCCATACTTGTACATCCAAAATTTCCCTTCATCCTTTCTTAATCTGCTTTGATGTAGGAGCTCTATCGAAGAAATTAACATCAACCAGGGGATACTGTGGGCACTGCAAAACAATAGTGTGGCTGAATAACTCAAAATGTCCCAACTCGCATGGTGGAATTATATCCAAAGTTCAAGATATCAAGCCTGTAACAGCATGCCAGGTATGTTACTTCACTGTAAATAATATCATGACGTTCATACAGGTCATTTCTTGTAATAATTTTTAACCCAAAAAAAAAAAAAGGGCTCAGTGACAACCAATATGTTATTTAATTTAGTCCACTGTGAATCTCTTCCTCTGGTTTACGTTTTGCATATTTACACGAGCATAGGCCATATACCAAGTTACATTTTGACGTTATTTCTTGCTACCTGAATTCAGTCAAAGATACCAAGTATATGCAAAACAAGCTTTTTATGTGATGCCAATTCTCTGTTTCTTTATATTGTTGATGCTTTTAGCATCAGCCTCTGGATTGCAGGAAACTAGTCTCATTTTTGTTCAACGTTTATTTTAGTACACGAACATCACTGGTGTATTTAATTGAAGCCTGCCTTTTTATTGTCTCACTTTATATAAAGGTCAAAACCTCAAATTGGTCCCAAACATATGAGGTAGGTTTCAAATTGGTCCTAAATTTTTTTTTATTTCAGATGGGTCCTACATGTCTCCATAACTTCTCAAATTGGTCCCAAACCTACTTTCGAGATGTGATTTTAACTCATTTATTAATAGTTTCAACTGGACAAAAAAATAACTCTTCAAGAGTTCATACATAGTTTCAAACTCGTTGCATTCGGACTTGAAATAAAAAAGATATGTGACCAACTTCGCTTGTTTGAATTTGAAACGAGTAACCCACTTTTGAGACTCGATTGACCTCGTTTGTTGATAGTTTCAATTGGATAGGAAAAATACTCGTCAAAGACAACTTTGTAGCTTTAGATTCGTCACATTTGAATTTGAAACAAGAGAGAAATAATTAGTTTGGGACCAATTTGAGAAATTATAGAAACAAGTAGAATCAATCTAAAACATAAAGAACATTTAGGACCAATTTGAAATCTATCTCATACATTTGGGACCAATTTGAATTTTTTACCTTGTATGAATTGAATTAGTGAACTGGTTAGTTGATGTTTACTTTGCAAACCTCCCTATTTCAGGTTGTTGAATATCTTTTGGATGATTCCCTATCCATATCATCTTCCTCAGACAGTGACAGTGATTCAGAAGGAGGATCAGATTCCAGGTTATGGGCATATCCCAAGCACATGAGAAGATGCTAGGAAGCAAGTGTCATTCTGTTCTTGTAAGGCATTTGAAGATGCTGCAGAATCTTTTTTCAAGGAGGCATCATTTCTTGTGAGGGAAAAAGAAGCATTAGGGATTGGACATAAAGGGCAGGGTTGTTTACTTTTGTAAGTACCAAATTTATATATAAGAAATTGTAAAAGAGAATTAGAACTATAGAGAACTAGAGGCTCTTCAAATTTTGTGTATTGTTATTAATAAAAAACATTTTATCCATATTTTTAAAATTTCAAGATAATCTAACATTGAAAAGCTTTTCATTTGTATCACCTCTTGTCACTTTTACTTTAAGGAATAGCCTCACTTACCAAATGATTTCTTGTATACATTTAGGGGGTGTTTGGTATACAAAATAATTCCTAAGAATTTTAAAAAAAAAATTGTTAAGATGAGTTAAAATATTTTTGAAATTATTTTATAATATTCTGAAAATTGTTGTATTATTGTGTTTGGTTTAACTTTGATATTCATTTACCAAAAAAAAAAATTAATATTTTTTGGAATATTCATTATTTTTTCAAATATGTTTTTTTTATTTTTCATTATGCATATATATATATTAAAAAATTATGCATTGTCTCTATATATGATTAAAAAAATAAGGGTAAATTACACTTTGTTATCCTGTGGTTTCACCCTATTTCACTTTGGTACCCTGTGGTTTGAAACTTGACACTTTGGTACCTTGTGATATTCTCCATTAACACTTTGGTACCCTTTGGAGCTATTTTGTAATTTTAACCATAATAAATTTTACAAAAATTACATATTGACCCCAAAAAAATTTTAAATTTTTCATTTTAGTCCCTATATAATATGTATCCAGGGACCTATTTGTAATTTTTTGAAAATTTTTTGGGGTCAATATGTAATTTTTGCAAAATTTGTTATGGTTAAAATTACAAAATAGCTCCAAAGGGTACCAAAGTGTTAATGGAGAATACCACAGGGTACCAAAGTGTCAAGTTTCAAACCACAGGGTACCAAAGTGAAATAGGGTCAAACCACAGGGTACCAAAGTGTAATTTACCCAAAAAATAATTCTATCATAAGTATGATTTACCAATAATATTAATAATGTCATTGAAAAATATTAATTTAAAATATAATTGATATAATTCTCAAAATAACAAAATACTTTAGAAGTTAAAACAAAATAATCTTATGCTAAACAATTAGAGTAATCGCAACTTCTTAGGTGGGGTTAAAAAATTCAAGTTTAATAGGATTAAGTCATTCCTAAAAATGCAATGTTCTCATGATTATTTTTTTAATTGGCATACCAAACACAAAGTTTCATGTTCCTTGATGCTTATGCTTACCCAATTCAGCCCAAATGTTAACCATATCCATTCCAAATTGGGCTTGATTCCAGAATGACCAAACAGAAAAGCTAAAAGCAAAAAAAAAAAAGGGGAATAAACAGAAAACAGTTATTTTAACAGAAAATACATCAAATTTATTCAATGACTTGTTAGTAGTCCATCCATATTTTCTTTTTTGTTGTGGACCCAATATATAAGTTTGTTCTGATTAATCTAGATTCAACCAGCATATAATAGAATATCTATAACTGCATTCACAAGAATGCAGAAACAAAAACCATTTGTAAATGATATTTTGGCAATCATTTATAAAAGCATCAAAATATAACATTTAACAAAACTTCATGGGTGCAAATTTTAATACAAACTTCAACCACTTTTCAACAATTCATTTTTTTTATTCTATTTTTATTTTTTTATAATTTTAAAATATTTATTCTATTCTTTTTATATATCACAATCATTACATATTTATTCAAAAAATTTGACATCTCAACACTATTTACAAATGACATTAAAGTAAAAACACTGCCAAATAAACTCTAAATTGACATTAAATGGAGCTCAATATATGTAAACTTTTTCACATGTAATTTTTAATGAAATAATTTTATTTGAGATATCATCCAACACAGTTTTGAAATCGTCACACAATTAGATTTAAAATGAGTTGAGAGAGATATGATCAACTTTATTTATTTGATTGTAAAACGAGTGATTCACCTTCAGAACATGATTTAATCTCGTTTTATTGACGGCCCTAACTTAATAGAGAAAATATTCATTAAAAATAATTTATAGCTCTGAATTCATCGCATTTGAACTTAAGACGAGATAAATATGATCACATATTAACTATACAAACATGTAAAATTAATTTAAAATAAATAAAATATTTACGATAATCAACCCATATATTTGGAATCAATATGGACCTTGACCTTTTACTTTACTTCTGTTCTTTTCTTCAATCTCTTAAATTTCAGCCTACCCCAGGTTTAATCAAAACTAGCATTTAGGTTTAAGGTTTAGGGTAAGAAAAAAATAATAATAACAAGAAATTAAAGTATAGGCACTATGATCGTAACGTCTTGTACAAGGCAAAAACGACACACCCACAATTCCACAAACTTCCACTTTTTCTTTCTCACCTTATATTTTAATCTGAAGTCTTTGTGTGTGATGTCTTTTTCTATGTAAAGTCTATGAATGTGAAATTAAACAAAATTTGATTGAGAATTGGTTTGTGGTATCTTTGGGACTTTTCAAATATGAAAACAAACACAGCCCACATAATTATCCTCACTATTGGTTTCTTCCTATGGTGGAGATCCACGTCGTCTCCATGCCTCAACTTGCTTCAACTTGTGTGAGTTGTGACATCTTTCTATTTTTTTTAATATTTTCTTAGAGCTATGTGAGAAAATTTAAGTTTAATTTTTAGAGTCGACATTAGACTTTTGAGAGAGCTTTAAATTGTTCACTCCTTGATAAATTGAGATTAATCTTTGTCTAGACCATTACACAAATAAACAGGAGAAATTCATGATTTCACCAAAAAAATTTTTAGACTAAATTAACAATTCAATTTTTAAAATTTAATTAAGCTAACAATTGAGTCTCTAAAATATCGAAATATTAAAATATTATATTTATTAATTATTTTTATAAACCAAATAGTATATCATTTTAATCTAATAAAAATAATTAATTAATTCTGCTATATTAATTAATTAATTAATTCTATAAATTTCATTCTGCTATATATATTTATATATATACACATAAAATATTAATAAGGAGTTCAAGTGATAAGCAGCTTAATGTTACTTAAGCAATGTTTTAAGTTTGAAATTTTGTAAATATAATTATCTTTTTTTTAAAAACTTCTCTTACCAAATATGTGAGACGATTCAAATCCAAATTAATCTCCTAAGGGCTAGACAACCAAAATGGTTTAGTGAAGCGGTTGGTATGCTGTATTTTAGATGAGAGACTTCAAGTTTGATATTTAAAATTGTCATTGAGAGAGTTTTAAATTATTTACTTCTCGACTCCAATGAGATTAATTTTTGTCTAAACCATTATACAAATAGGAAAGACTTGCTATAAGGTTCTCGACACCTGGTAAAAACTTGATGCATGATCAATTATAGTAAAGAAAGAATATTAAACACATATTTTTGCATAACCAATCATAGAAAAAAAAGAATGTAAATCAAGCTTATGATTGGAGAAACCTTATAACAAACTTATAAGAAACTTTATCTAATTTTTTTCCTGCGAAAAAACCATAATTTTTTTTTTTTATGAAAAAAAGCATTTTACTCACTTGGCAGTGGAACAGTGCAATTATATAATAAAGAATGAAGAAATTGATAAACAAAGTCCACTTGCAGCTATAAAAAATTGTTATTGAAGAAAAATAAATTTAAGGCTTTTAGCAGTTTGTGATTGGACCAGTCTGGCTTTATTTATTTGTTTTTACTCAATCACAATTCTTATATCTGTATTGCCAATTAGGTTTATTAGGTTTTACAGCCTGTTTGTCGGCTCCTTTTTAATCAATCAAAACCCACCACGTGATCCTAACTCTAAAGAATAATTCGGGATCAAATTTTAAATATTCTCTCCGTACAAATATCTTTTTGGTCCTTATTATTTATATTTAAATTCAATTTCATCATAGGTATATTTTATTTGAAAAAATTTTGTTATTTTTTTTATTATTTGTAAGAAAATCAATTTTGTTCTCAATGCTTAAGTCTTAAGTTAATTTGATCTCATACTAATACATAATACTTTTAAGATTTTTCATAAAATTACTTGACCGGCCAGTATTAGTATTTTGATATCTTCAATTTCTTAGTTAATTTTTTTTATGATGCTAATCATTGTCATTTTGGAATGATTTTTTTTTTTTAGCAAGAGTGAAACGACTACTTTAATATAAGAGATCACAAAGGTTGAATTGTTATCATTGTTAATTTCAAGTTGGTCTAAGTCTCATTTCTCTCGATGTTTCAGAAATATATTTTCTCCCTAGAGGTTTAGTAAACGGATCCGCAAGGTTTAGCTCTGACCTCACAAATTCAATTGAGATCACCTCATCTTTGAGCAGTTGCCACATTATATTGTGTCTCAATCAAATATGTCTGCTTTTGCCATTACAGGTCTTATTTTTAGCCGTAGCTAGCGCTGATTAGCTATCACGGTGTTACGAAATGGATGGAGTTGGTTTGTCACCTAATGGGATATTTGCTAACAAGTTTTTCAACCACTCAACCTCAGTTCCAGCCAACTCTAAAACAACAAACTCATAATCCCTTGAGGATCTAGTTATAAAATTTTTATAAGACACCCCCGCACTTTCAAATATTTCAAATTAGGCACAAAACCTTTCCATAATTCATAAGGTGTCTTATTTATTTTCCTATGAGGTATTCTATTTTGTTAAAAACAAGCAGATAAAATAGCTTCACCCCATAAATTGTTAGGTGCACCAGAACTCACAAGTAATTCATTCATCATCTCTTTTAAAGTCCTATTTTCCCTTTCTGCTACACCATTTGATTCAGGAGAATAGGGAGGAGTAACTTGATGTATAATTCCTTTTTTTTCACATAAATCATTTATTAAAAAATATTCTCCTCCTCTATCACTTCAAATTCTTTTAATTTTCTTATTTAATTGTTTCTCTACTTCACTTTTATAAATAGAGAATTTTTCAAAAACTTCATCTTTATTTCTCATAAAATAAAGTTTAATATATCTAGAGAAATCATCAATAAATGTAACATAATATTTTTTTTCCCACCTCTAGTTTCTGTTTGTTTTAAATCTCCTAAATCAGAATGAATTAAAGCTATTAATTTCGTCTCTCTTTGTGTAGAAAAATGTGACCCCTTTGTCAATTTAGTTTCAACACAAATTTCACAATTATTAACTTCTTCATTTTTAAAAGTAGATATTAAACCAAGATGTTGTAATCGTTTAATATATTTACTATTAACATGTCCAAGTCTTGCATGCCACACATTAAAGGAATCAATCAAGTAAGCAGAAGAAGATTCAATATTTATTCATATCACCAATGCTTAGTACAAAAAATCCCTGATTACAATAACCCTTCCCAATAATAACATTATTGTTAGTCATTGTAATCTTATCAGATTCAAATGACACATTAACCCCAGCTTTTCCCAATAGAGTTACAGAAATTAAATTTGCCCTAATCTCAGGCACATACGAGACATCATTCAGCTGCAGAGTCTTCCCAGAAGTGAGTTTGAGATTCATCTTTCCTTTCCCTAGAACCTTTACAGTTTGGGTGTCAGCTAGATAAACATGTTCATCCCCTTCTTCAAAGGAGGCATACATCTCTTTGTTAGCACAAATGTGCTTGGTAGCCCCAGAGTCTACCACCCATTTTTTCATGTTAGAGATGAGGAGGGCTTGAGAAAACATTGCAGCAATGACATTGTCACTACCATTATCATCCCCTTGAACCAAATTTGCATTTGGCTTAGGAGGCGGCTTATTATTATCCTTTTCGGATCCTCTAGCCCTCTTTCTGCATTGAGCTGCATGGTGTCCTGCTTTGCCACACACAAAACAATTGCATTTTTTCTTGAACTGAGGGTTAGTAACATCGTGTTTGTAATCAGATTTCTTATTGTACTTATTATTCTTGTTTGAAGAATCGTACCTCTTATTTTGTGTTTCAACCAAATTTGCTTTAGCAGCTAGCTCATTTCCCTTTGCCATTTGAATCGTCCTTCGGTTGGTGTCCTCAATAATGATATGAGTGATCAAGTCTGTCAAGGACAACTGCTTCTGTTTGTGCTTTAACTGTTGCTTGTAGTCATTCCATGATTTAGGTAGCTTTTCAATTAAAACTCCAACAAAAAATTCATCCGGTAAATTAATCTTCTCAGCACGAAGTTCCTCCAATAACCTATGGTATTCATTAATATGTGACTTGATATCCTTTTCGTCCACCATCTCCCATTTGTAGTAATTGGCTACTACAAATTTCTGTTTACTAGCATCCTCGGAAGTGTATTTGAGAATCAATGATTCCCAAATTTGTTGGCTTCTTTGTAGACACTGTACACATTGAACAACTCGTTGGACAAAGTAGTAATCAGAGTGTGTCTACATGTCTTGTTGGGTTGAATCCAACTATCCTTTTTTGCTTGAGTGGCGTCAGCAGCAGGTTCAGAATAAGTAAGAGCACTAACGACACCGTTCATATCAAGAAAAGAGTAAACTCGTTCTTGCCAATGACAGAAAAAGGAACCATTGAATGTTTCAATCTTTGAAAATTCAGGGAATGGCCTCGTCATAGGTAGCGGCATCGCTGTCAGAACGTTGGCAGCAAGAACGTCCTTCTTGGCAGAGACAGAAGCATCGAGGTTGGTATTTTCGGTACTCATGATAACAATATCTCTTAAGATTGTTGGGGATTGGTCACATAAATTTTGAGTCGCGTCTCTAGGACACTGTTCTTAAGAGATATTCTAGTATCCCACTAAAAGAAACCAGCACTCTCACAGGATTAAACGAAATCTTCCTCAGTGTCACACAAAGAAGGATACAGGATAGCAGAAGAAAAGAGGCTCACACGAAAACACAAGGGAGTTGGATATCAGCTAATGAACTTGGCGACTATGTTAATTAATTATCAACCTTGCACAAGTAGGAACGGAAAGTAACTTTATGCAAGACAAAGTCTGCAGTATGTAAACCAACGGCTCCATTTGACCAATTCCGCCAGGCTTATTTTTTAGACACCAAAAATTAGGTTTTTAAGATAAGATTTAAAGGCTTATTAAATTACATTAAATAATTAACATAATTTAATAAAAAAAATTTCTCAAAAATGAACTTGGACCCGCATGCATCGCACACGTAGGGGGATCGACAGTTTTCAACTTTGTTTCCCTTCTCGTGGTTGGTCTTGTGTGCGCGAGGCCCACCTTCCACTTGGCCCATTCACTTCCCCCATATCACAACTTAATATATATACACTCCAAACCCTCTTAATGCAAGAAATGTGGGCTTAATTTGACACACTCAATAGATGATGACTTTCAATTATTATTTACAACAATCCCCCACATGTGTCAAATAAAGAACCACATTTCTCATGAGTCTCACTCATGGGCATAATCATTGTATCTAGTGTCTTTTCGACTATGAACTAGACCTAGACCAATAACACATAGTACACAGAGAAGTCAGTGAAGCCTGCTTCTATGAACCAACTACTCTTATTGTATACTAGAGGTATTAAGAGTCAGATTATACCCCCACATTTATGCTATTAACGACATTTTTGCGCGTTACAACGGCCTTGCTTGTGCCTGTTTCATAATGAATGTTCTAGAGATTTTGCCAGAATCTCATAGGAGCGGCCTCACTCCACATTCATCGAGGTGATTTCATTAAAGTGTATATGCACTTATACACGATCCCGTAGGAATATGAAATCATTAAGTACCTATGTACAACCTCACCAAAACTGCAGCATAGCACTATCACACACCATAGGAAGAGATATATTAATTTAGTTCTACTAGGCTTATTTTTGAGACGGCAAAAATTAGGTTCTTAAGATAAGATTTAAAGGCTTATTAAATTACATTAAATAACTAACATAATTTAATAAAACATTTTTCTCAAAAATGAACATGGACCTGCATACATCGCACGCACAGGGAGGAATCAACAATTTTCAACTTCATTTCCCTTCTCGTGGTCGGTCCCGTGTGCGCAAGACCCACCTTCCACTTGGCCCATTCACTTCCCCCATATCACAACTTAATATATATACACTCCAAACTCTCTTGATGCAAGCAATGTTGGCTTAATTTGACACATTCAATAATTGACTTTAAATTATTATTTACAATAAACCTCCAAGATTGTTGTTCTCCCTTGGATTGATTCAAGAACACAAGTTAAATAATTTGAAATTAAAGGGTGGTGGGAATTCTGAAGAGAATATTTCCTATAGTCAGTATTAGTGATGAATTAGATTCCGACCAAATGCTCTTATTTGATTCTGATGAAGAATTTATGGGCTAAATTTCTTACATGACAATGAATCATAGGGGCTTTCCCTTTGATTCACCTTTGATATTTAAGTTAGTGATTTGTTCTAGATAATAAAATACTCAGAAGTAGGAAATGAGCACAGTGTGCATATCCATATTTATGGAATTTTAAGGGTATATTTATATGAGAGGAGTTAATCTGATTGAGGACTTGAGATCCTCTGAGATTCTAATCCTTTAATTGTAGGATTTGGGAATCTTCTAGAGTGATATCTATGATTCTATTGTTGAGTTTCTAGGGCATTGTATTGAGGACACCAAGCGTGAGTTCAGACTGATGATGTACGACACCTAGACTATAGAGTGTGCCCCTCCTTGGAGTGTTGTCCTTTGTTTTCTTTACTTGAGGGGATGCCCTCCCTATGGGAGGACACCCTCTGCTTATTTGGTGTAGGGTTGGGGCTTTGAGGACACCTTATGTCAGGGAGAGGGACAACACTTGAGGTCAAGTGTCCCTCATGAGGGCAATGACCAGTTGCTTTATTATTGTTAGTCTTAATTATAAATTGGAGATAATTAAATTTCTGGTTAATTTTTTTTTCAAAGGGTGAAAATTTTTCTTTCTCTCTTTGTTAACTCACTTACTATTATACATATAAGAGAGAAATGATTCATCTCAATTATCCAAATTAAAAATAGTGAAAGAAACCAAGCGAAATCACATTTTAGACTAATAGTAAAACAAATGTGAATGTTTGACGATCAAAATGAAACAAAAAATAATTTTAAGACCAATATAAAACTTACACCGTAATTTAAGCACCAAAATAACTATTCGACCATAGGTTTATTATATTGATTATTGGAGTGAAGTATAGGTTCATGTCACACCTTTAAGAACCTCACTTTCTGCAAATAGAAAGTGAAAAATAGTTACATTCCCGTGATCCAATTGTCTAATTTATTTAATTTCTACATTTTTTTTTCCTCTTCTCGCTTTCCTCAGTCCATTTCTTTGGCTAATCCATTGGCTAGCAAAGCATTGCTTAGCAAATCAGAAAAGGAGCCATAGCATGCAGCAAATGAGCAAAACATAAGCAAATAAAGTAAATGCAATATAGAATATATAGTGCCTTTTTGGCTGCCTTGATTCTTCAAGCTATGTGGTTAATATTCATGTATCTGAGTAAGAGCTTATGCATCAACCAAGAGGAAACTAAAAAGTTTGATGGAGACTTTCCTAAAAAGTCTTCTAAAGCATAAATAATGGTCCTACTTGGTAAGTAAGGGGTTTGGTCAATTAGCTTTTTTCTCGATGAATTTTTTACTTTTATGACTTACTATAGAAGGAAGTGCTTTTTTTTTTTTTATTTAAGAAAACTAATTATTTGGTTAATTTATATCGAGTGAATGAATCAATTCATAAATAATCAAAATATATGATTTGATCTCTGAAGTATCGTAATTGTCAACAATTTAATTTTTGTGACGATTTAGTCACTGAATTTGAATTAATTTTATACTTTTTATAGTCATTGAATTTGTACTTAATTTATATTTGAATAAAACCCATAAAAGTTGCTGTTTGAAGATTTTATTTTAATAAAGCAGTCTATTCTTGAAAAAAAATATCTTTGAAGTTAGTTATATTATATATATACACACGTATACTTCGTAAATTTCTCCACAAATTTCATTGATAGATAAGCAAAGCTCATAGAATTTGGATATGTTCATGAAAAAAAAAAATCATTATGATGACTTTATCAAGTCTTTATTTCACATCATTCGATATTGACTCTAAAGACGTAAATTTCTTAGAAGTTTTTCAGGTCAATGTGTTCACTTTATGCAAAAGCAAATTCATGCAAGAAGTTTCCATTAAGTAAATTGCCAAGAAATTTTGAAAGCGTGTTGAGTACTTGGATCCTAATCCTAGACTCTTTAATTACAATATTTCAAAACACGATAATTAACAATTGGGCTCTATTATATTATGCATGCTTGATGAACATTAATTCAATATACAAATTGTTTAAATAATTCTCGGAACATATTTTCGCATATTTCCATCTACAATTCTTAATACAATTTTCATTGGTCAAAATCACTATCGATTTTCAAATTATAAGATAAGTTTTATTTTTATCATAAAATTATTTTTTGTTTTATTTCAGTTTTTAAACTTTTACTTTTTTCGTTTTAGTCCTCAAAATGTAATTTTGTTTGATTTTTTGGGTTAATCACCTAGACTATTGAAATAAGCTATTTCCTTTTTATATGTGTCATAATCGTTCAATAGACAAGAAAAAAGGAAAAAAATGTTTCATTCTTAATTATACTATTCACAAATTGGAGACAACTTTGTAGTTGATTTTTTGTTTAAAGAATGAAGATTTTTCTTTTAAAGAGTGAAATTTTTTTCTCTCTTTACTAACTAACTTGTTATGACATATATGAGAGAGAAATGGTCTATCTCAACCGTCAATGCTAGAAATAACAGCAAAAATCAAAGGAAATCACATTTTTTTTTGGTAGTATAAAAGGAAATCACATTTTAGGGACTATACTAGAACAAATGTGAAAGTTTGAGGATCAAAATAAAATAAAAAATAGTTGTAGAGCAAAAAGAAAACTTACTCCATAATTTGAGGACCAAAATGACTATTTGACCATTTTATCAAAAGATCACTTTTCATATGATCAATTATCAAAAGACAAAGCAAACAGAGTTTAATATAGTTAATAGATAGTTGAGTTTTTAAAGTATAATGTTTTGTATTCGAACTAAATATAAGTCATGGATCATGATATATTATTTAATTTTTTTAGCATATATGTACTTATTATTTTTTTATATTTTAGAATAACAAATATAATTTGTTAGAGGTTAGTTAATTTATGATTTATCTCTATCTGTCTTTTGCTTGGTTTCTACAAGTGCATTTGCTATGAGTAATGTAACGAATATAGATTTATGATCGAATTAGTGACTCGTCTTCTCATAGATACTTTGATTGGACATTTTAAGTATGTCCGAAATTCATTACTTTCTTTTTTTTTTTTAAATATTTCACATGATATATTTTTTTAGTATAAGTTTTAGATGACCAAATATTAAAAAAATCCAAAAGGTCATTTTTTTTAATACAAATTGATGAATATTCGATAAATTACATAAGTTCACAAACGTTTACGTAAAGATCAGAATTAATTATGATCGATTGACCATTGGATTGTTGCAAAACTTGAAGCATTCAAAACTGATTTTTTTTTTTAACAACCAAATTAGTTAATAAATAAAAAAATATGTCACTTCTCTTTCATTCCTTTAGGAAAAAATTGATCATGTTATATAATGTCACGAGAGAGAAAACACAAAAAAATATCACGAGATTGGATTCTTTGTTATCTTTCTCTGCAATTTCTTTTTTTGATAATATTTGAAATAAATTCAGATCAGAATTATTAAAATAATTGAACTCTGTACACCATTGGTAAGCAATAAACAGTAACATTGCTAAAAAAGAAATTAAATAAATTAAACAATAGTACAATTTGTTAAGAAATAATACATAATATAGAATATATTGATAATTAACTATTCAGTAATATATATTAGGGAAGAATCATCGGTTTCAAACTGCGATTGGAGTGGTTTATATTTGTGTGTACAAAATTTATTTTATTTAATTACTCTTTATTTTCACATTTTAACTTATGGGCTTTATATTTGGTAGGAGAGTCTAATTGCAGGTTTTTTTATTAAAATAATACAAAAAATTATATTATGTATCTCGATACCCAAAGAATTTTCTTATTTTCTCAAATGGGATACGCATCCACTGAACTCGATTTTAAAACTTGATTTTTTTTCTCAAAAATCGCGCTCTGTAAACACGATTTCAAGTCAGTACTGAAATCGTGCCCATGGGGCACGATTTCAAATAATTAATTAAGGGGAGGCCGTTGGGCCTCCCCATATATATATATATAATATATAATAATATATATNAATTTTTTACTATACATATTTATATTTTATACTACTAAATATTTTTTTAATTGTAATAAATACATATCTATTATTATTTTTATCAATTGTATATTAAAAATATACATAAAATATATATTTAATCTTAATTAAATCAACTTTTTTTAACAATTAAGTCAAATTAAATGTCTTCATTAATAAAAACATCATTAAATTGATCCAAAATTAATTGTTTTACCAATATATACAAGTTAAATTATATATAGAATGAATAAAAAAAATATATTTTTTTGGCCCGGCCAGACCCGGTGACCCGGCCCGGCCCGGGTCTGTACCGGTCCGGGTTTCGGGCCGACCAGAAACCCGGCTCGGCCCGGCCCATGTACACCCCTACTTGTTGGTCTAATAGTTAGCTCACTAGGTTGGTCAAATAAGTAGAGTACACATAACAAAAACTGAACACTTAGAAATAATAGTAAATAGAGTTATTTAGTCACAAATAATACACAAACCAAGCTTGTTTTAAAATCGAGTTCAGTGGATGCGTATCCCATCTGAAGAAATAAGAAAATTCTTTGGGTATCGAGATATATAATATAATTTTTTGTATTATTTTAATAAAAAAACCTCTTTGAGTTTATAACTTTACTCACTTTGGATTATTGTGTTTTAAAACTTGATAAATAGATATTCTAAACTTTAAATTTTATTTACTTAGGATCCCTAAATAAATTCATATGTTCTGAAAGCTTAATAAATCTTAAGTAAACAAAGCTAAAAGTTCAAAAAAAATTGTTTGTATATTTTTGAAACTTAGTGGTAATAAGTGAGTAAAATTGAAAACTCAAAAAATTTATTGTTAAATGTTGAAAGTTCAAACTCAAAAGTATTTTGTGTCTCGACCAAAAACTCAAAAGAATCTTAATCCAATTTAACCTAATATAATTTTATTTTTCATATAAAAAAGTTCAACAACAAAGCAACTTGAGCTGGCTGTAGACGAACTCTTGGCAGTTGGCAGCATTGATGCAAATTAAATACACAAAATCTCTTATAATTTTATAAATTATTTTAAAAAAAAACTGAATAATAGAAATTAGAAAACAACAAATAGTTCAATTTTTTTTATAATCAGGGCGTGACTAATTTAATTCAGAGTTTAATTACAATTAACATTTCTCACTACTTGAAGGCTGAAGCTACCCAGCATGCGTTGCAAATTGTTATTATGTTTAGCATTTATTGTAAATTAAATATTCACATTTGTCCAAAAAATATCGAGTGGAAATTAGTTTTAAATATTTTATTCATTTGAAATTGGTCCCATATATATATATATATATCACTTATTTCAAATTAATCATATCCTGACAATCCATTATATTTTTTTGAAGAAAAATGATATTAAAAGTCTAAAAACCTTTCTGTATATTTATTATTTAAAGATTTTTTTTACACAGAGTATTTTAACTTTAGCAAAGGTTTCAATTTGGTCTCACAACTTTTTTATTGCAATTTTGGTCCCATAACTTTTGAAAACGTCACACTGTTGGTCTCAAGCTAATTTTCGTCTATTATCTGCCGTTAAAGATGATCTAGCATACTGAGTTGGAGGATGACGTGACAAATATGAGTGAAGTTATGGGATGAATGGAAATCAGCTTGGGACCAACGGTGGGACATTTTCAAAAGTTATGAGACCAAAATTGTAACGAAAAAAAGTTATGGGATCAAATTGAGACCTTTTCCAAAGTTATGGGACCAAAATTGCAACAAAAAAAGATATGGGACCAAATTGAGACCTTTGCCAAAGTTATGAGACCAAAAGTGCACTTTAACCTTTTATAAATGGTTATGTAAGATGTTTTTTTTATATCCTTTTACATTTATGGGGTAGATTTTAAATTGATCTTAAATGTTTCATTTATTTCGTATTAGTTCTACATATTTTCATAATTTCTTAAATTGGTCCCAAACCTTCTTTTAGGACACGATTTGACTTTATTTACTAATGGTCTCAATTGGACAGAGAGAAAACTATTTAAGTGTTAATACATAGTTTTAATCTCGTCACATGTAGCATTTAGACTTAAAATAAGAGAGATGTGACCAACTTCACTTATTTAACTGCAAAATGAGCGACCTACTCATGGGACCTGATTTGATTTTGTTTGTCGTCCCCCCGAATTGAATAGAGAAAATACTCGTAGAAAGTAATTCATAACTCTTAAATAGTCACATTTGAACTTAAAATAAGAAAGATATCATTATTTTGGGACCAATTTGAGAAATTACGGAAACATAGAGGACCAATCTAAAATAATTAAAACATTTAGAAACACTTTGAAATCTGTCCCATACATTTGGGTCCAATTTGAGGTTTTGACCAATATTATACAATGATACGACCAAAGTGCACTTTTGGTCATGTATCTTTTCGTCATATGTAAACTTAGTCCCATATATTTTTTGTTATAAATTTAGTCTTATATCTTTGCAAAAAGTTTCACCGTTAGTCCTACAATATGAAATTTTTTGTAAAGATATAAGATCAATTCTACAATATAACCAAAAGATATTAGATCAATTCTTCAACCTGAGCAAAAAAATATAAGACTAAAACTGTAACCAAAAAAATATATGAGACCAAATTGAAAACTGAACAAAAGGTACGAACAAAAAGTACTCAAAACAAAGAGATCAAATTGAGACCTAAAAAAAATATAGGATGAAAAGTACACTTTGTCCAAGGATAAAAATAAACCTAAAAGAAATTGTAGTGTGAGAGGGGAAAACAGAAAACCAGATTTTGGTGTGGCCACTAACACTATGACAGCAGTGACCACTATAGCCTAAAAGGAGCTTTTGAAAGTAATAATAGTAATAATAATAATAATAAAAGAGGAAACCTACTATTTGGTCCCTCCTTTTGCACACTTTTAATTATTTGGTCTTTGCATTTTTGAAATAGACTATTTGGTCCCTCATTTATCATAATTGTCAACTATTTAGTCCCTCGTTTATCATAATTGTTAACTATTTAGTCCTTTATTTATCATAATCGTCAACTATTAGACGTTAAATGTTTACATGACACCGTTGAATGCCACTTTATCATCCTAATTACCTAAATCAACCGAACCGGATCAACAAACACAATAAAATCGGCCTAAAATTGAGTTAGATCCAAATATTTATATTACACGTAAAACTTCCATAAGGTATAAATTATTGAATTATTTCCAAATCTTAAACCCTAGGTAGTTCCAAATAGTTAAACATGTGACATTTAACGTGTTACATGTGGACTTAATGACCAGGTTATCAATGTTGGTAACGAAGATAGGCTACAGGGACTAACGAGTTGACATTTCTAGTTTTTGAGGGATCACATAGTTTATTTAAAAAATACAGGGACCAAATAGTTAAAAGTGTGAAAAAGGAGGAACCAAATACTATGTTTCCTCTCATAATACTGTTTCTCTTTTTTTTTTCCTTGCTTTCCCGGCAAAGCATTTAACGTCCATTATTATTTTACTAGTACGTATATATATATAATAGCATTGGCATGCTATAGCTATAGCCTCCTCAGCTATATTATAAATAGCTGAGGAGGGCCACACTCTCACATACACATTTTAGTCCTTCTCTTGTCAAAAAGCTTTAACACCAACGTCCTCTTCGCACTCTTTTCTCTTCTTTTCTTTTCTAGGTTGAATCTCTAATCCACAATCTTCAATCTCTTGTTAATCTTTTGATGATTTTCGGTGAGAATCGCAATTGCAAGCAATCAAGCATTTCGTTGCTAAAAAAGGACCGATTAATCGAATCGTTCGTTCAGAATTGATGGAGCAGAAGCACGTCTTGCTCTCAGCAGTAAGTGTAGGTGTTGGATTGGGACTCGGACTTGGCTTGAGTTCTTCAGGTCAGAAATGGATTGGAGGAAATCGCGAGTCTGGTGAGCTCTCTGGTGACCAGATTGAGCAGGAACTCGTGAGACAGGTGATTGATGGTAGGGACACCAAAGTGACATTTGAAGATTTTCCTTATTACTTGAGGTAATTTGACGTTTCTTCTCCAAAAGTTAACAGAAATTGAAAAACACTAAAAAAAAAAAAAAGAATTCGGATGTGTTTGGCTTCTACGGATTTTGCTATATTTGCATTTTGATTTTGGGTATGATGGAGGTGCTGCGTCAAAGAATTTGTAGATGCGGATTTTGTTTTTTTTTTTATTATAGAATATAGAGGATTTGAAAATTTCCTGACAATCTGCTTTGAATCTTCTAGTTCAGATAGATTTGAATTTCTGATGGGACGTCGATATTGGATTCTACTAGTTTATCTCTATGTGACATTCTAAGATAGTTTATCTCTATGTGACATTCTGATTTGGTAATTCTGTTTGCTTGTTTCGAGAAAATTGTTGCATTTTCAGCATCTGTTGAGCCAGTACAGATGATAAGTTATGTAACTTTGTTTCTAAGTATGAGGCGTGCTTGAAATAGACAAAATAAAGCTAAATCCACAAATTCATGCGTCAAAAGAAATTCTCCCAGTGCATGGATTGTTTGTTTCAATTGTAGACTGTCCTCAGATCTAGAGCTTATAATGTGCAGTGCGCATTCTTCAGAATTTTTATTTGATCATTGTTGTTCAGATTGATTCCCTGGTGAAACATATCACTTCAATACTGATTCCGTTCCAGTTTCACGCCCTTCCTAGAATAATACCATTGCTTTGGTATGCTTCTTTGCTTATTCAGTTGCACTTCTTAATTAAGAGCATATGAACAGGGAATAGAACACACTTGCACACTTTAATAGATATAATTCCTATCAGCTGGTATGAAAGATATGCGTCGTCTCTCTGAAAATTTACTGTGTTTGAAGTATGTTAACTCATCCAGTAGCTTTTTAGCTTCAAAAGTACTGGCTGTTAAGCAGTTATGTTCTTAACTCTGTTACATAGTCATCACGATAGCCATTAATTTTCCCATATGTTCTGCTATTCTTATATTTGTCTCGTTCATAGATCAGCTGTTAATAAAAGTGTCCTACTTCAAGGCAGTATGATGCTCTAAAAACTAATTGATTTCTTATACCTCTAGAACTGCGTTGTTATCTGAACTAAGACCTATCTTTGGCACAGATCTATGTATATGTGGAGCTTATGTCCTTCACTGGTGAATATTGTATTTTGGTCTACCCTAGGAGGAATTTGATATGCTTGACTCAAGGCCATAATTCTTGAGTAGGGTGGCTTTATAAACACCATATTCTGGTTCTGGTTTTAAATCATACATAAATTGCAAATAATTATTCTCATGATAATACATATCTTATGTCACCACCTTATGATGACAATGACAGTGAAAGAACTCAAGTGTTGCTGACAAGTGCTGCATTTGTTCATTTAAAACAACTTGAATTTTCCAAGCACACCCGAAACCTTTCACCAGCAAGCAGGGAAATTCTGCTTTCTGGACCTGCAGGTATGTTGATGTCTTTATATGTACTGAATAGAATTGTTTGGGTCTTCATGTTTGTTTGACTCATGCTGGTTGTATTTTCAAATTTTCAAGAACTTTACCAACAAATGCTTGCCAAGGCTTTAGCACATCACTTTGAATCAAAGTTGCTGCTGCTAGATATTACTGACTTCTCTCGGAAGGTGATTATATTTATATTTAAACTTTATTTGAATTGAATTGAATCAACAATTCTTACTTGTCCTATTTCCCTTTTCAGATACAGAGCAAATATGGATGTGCGAAAATAGAACCGGTGAGTTTTTTTTTCCTCATGCGCTGCATTTGTTTGTTTGTTTCTTCCTAACTAATTTATTTTTTGCTTCATATAAATTTATTTTCTCACTTTGTCCTTCATTGAATGCTTAATTTAAATTTATTTAGACCCTGGATTGATTTGACTGTCGATGCAATATATGATGGTATTTTCCTTATTTGCTTTTGTTTAGACTTTTAAGAGGTCATTATCGGAGGTGACTTTGGAGCGCGTGTCCAGTTTGTTTGGTTCCTTTTCAATCCTCTCTTCAATTGGTGAAACTAGAGGTAAAGTGAGAAAGAGGCTTATTATTATTATTATTATTTATGGTATTTCTTAGTTTCAAAACCATTTTTATTTAGGGTTTAGTTGTATTTGACTTAAAAATAATGTTATGACAATTACTCTATGATTGCTGCAGCGTTTAGTAGTGATTAAGTTTTCAATTTTAGTTTTAATTACAGTGATCATGTTCATGACTTTCCAGAAGGTCATGACTTTGTCTATAGCATGTTGGTATCTTGTGGACTTTTTCTAGATTTCATCAAATTATTTTAGGACATTATGACCAGACCCAAGTGACTTTGACAAACCTTGTCTCTAAAGCTGGGGAGATACAAGACACTTAAGGTCTTCATCGAATATTTCATACTACTTGATGTGGAACTTAAGCATCCACACTACCTAAGTCCCTATTATAGCACCGGTCTTCTGCTGGTCAAAACCCTTTGTATGTCAGAATCCTTTGTAGCTAGCTCCTCTTTGTGCTGTTGACAACCAAACTTCTATACTGATCAATAAGACCCAAGTGACTTTGGGGAACTCTACTACAAAAGCTAGCCATTGAGAGGATTGAACCAAGTCACTTAAGTATTCATCTGAACATTCCATACTAATCAATGTGGGATTTAGGCATCCCATACTACCCAAGTCCCTGTCAATCTATCATATCATCACTTCAGTATCTATTGATTGTCTATTTTCATGCAGACTCTTTGCACAAACGTTGTAATAGTACTGGATGCTCCAATACTCCTGCAAAGCTTAGTAGGAATTCCTCGTCTGCATCTGATATGAGTAGTGCTGCCTCAGAATGTGGTGCAACAAATTCAGGTTATATTTAAAAACATTTTTGGTTCTTTCTATCCTCTTGTTTTAGCTACTATTATCAGCGGTGATGTTTTATGTGAATTTCTCTTGGACTTTTGGCTTCCTTTTAATGCAAAGTTGGGCTTAGCTATCCCTCTCAAATTTAATTTTGATATCCATTTAATTCAGCTGTCTATACTGCTTGCCTCAGTTCAACATATTGCTTCAATTAGTAAATCAATTTGTTGTTTAATTCTTCTAGGAAAGTTGGAAGAGTATATTTATGTGTATACGATAGGGTATTCTTAGAATTTTAGTAACTATTAGTAACAAGGGTTAATCTTATCCTATCAGTAATGTTCACATTCCTAAGATACTACGCAGCAGGAAGATAGTCTTTTCTGTAAATTCTAGTTGAATCAACTCTGTTAATGTCATACATCAAAATTTCATTGTTCTCCCTTATTCATTGCTTTGAATTTCCACTTTCAGCTCTGTTGAAGCACGCAACCAGCTTGTGTGTTGATGAAAAACTCCTTCTGCAGTCACTTTACAGGGTAATGTCATCATGTCTTCTGTCTATACTGAAATTTGTGCAGTATTTGAGAACAGCCGTAGTTGTCAAGATTTCTGTAAGACATGTATAATAAATTAACTAAGGTGACTGGTAAGAACTTTCTTTGTTCTTGGCCTATGGGCCTTCTTACACTGCGTGCATGTGTGATTTAATGATCAATAACTTTTAAGGCTGGTAAAGTCTCCATTCTATATAAGTGCATTAGTTCTTTAGAGAGAAGTTTTGCACAGAATATTCATTTAAACAAAAGTGACTTGGATATATCTTTCTCAATAAATGGTTCTAACGAAGCAGGAGTATAATTCTTGCAGGTTTTGGTTTCTATCTCAGAAAGAGATTCCATTATTTTATACATTAGGGATGTTGATAAGATGTTTCTCCAATCACAACGGTTATACAATTTGTTCCAGAAAATGCTAAAGAAACTTTCAGGGTCACTTTTGATACTTGGTTCTCAAATACTAGATTCAGAAGATGAATGTGCAGAAATTGATGAAAGGCTCACCATGTTATTCCCTTACAAGATAGTGATCAAACCACCTGAAGATGAGATTAATCTTGGAACCTGGAAAGCCCAACTGGAAGAGGACATGAAAACAATTCAGTTTCAAGACAATAAAAACCATATCGCGGAAGTACTTGCGGCAAATGACATTGAATGCGATGACTTGAATTCAATCTGCCTATCAGACACAATGATACTGAGTGATTATATCGAAGAAATTGTGGTATCTGCTATATCTTACCACTTAATGAATAGCAAGGAGCCAGAATATCGAAATGGAAAGCTATTAATATCATCCAAGAGGTAAGAATCTGGACCAATGATGTTTCAGTAATTTGAGGAAAACATGTTCTAGTTACTGATATTGGGAATGGACAGTTTGTCCCATGGTTTGAGTGTATTCCAGGAAGGCAAAAGTAGTGTGGAGGATACTCTGAAGATGGAGATTAATAGAAACAAGGTACGCTTATAAGTTACATCCATTCTCATTTGCAAGAGAACAATGCAGCAGCACAGAAGCTGCTGAGAAAAAATGGATTATAGCGAATATGGTTGGTGAAAGGATACTCATAATACTAATTTGACACTGTAGGACACTGCTGGAGAAGAATGCGCTGGTACAAAAAATGAGGTACTTTCTGACACCCAAGCACCTGAAAACAAAAGTGAGACAGAGATTTCTGCTCCTCTAGAAAAGAAAGATGGAGAGAATTCTGCTTCCACAAAAGCAGTTGTAAGATTGATTCCTCAGTAGCTTATCACAAAAGCAGATATACATGAGATGGATCTTTAAAGGAAGTACAATCTTTCTTTTCTTTTTTGACCTCTCTGGTCAGGCAGTTACTGAACCCTATCTAATGCTAAAAGAAAGAAACATTATTAAGATCCTTGTATGTATATGAGTAGTTGGCAAGTGGGAACTGTTATCGGTTGGTATAGGGAAAATCAATAATATCTTCATCTAATATTAGCTACTTGTTTTCATCCCCCTGTTTTACTGTCATAGGTTGATTTGAGAGTGTTGGAGTTTTGATAGTTAAGCCAACACAATGGTCGAAGAGTTAAAAAAATGTTTAATATTAACTTATGTTTTACAAGCCTACTTCCTTATGTTCTTTCATTATTTTTTCCGTATTACAATAAATTTCATTTCATGCTTACAGGAATTTCCTCCTGACAATGAGTTTGAGAAGCGCATAAGGCCAGAGGTCATCCCTGCAAATGAGATAGGGGTTACATTTGCAGATATTGGGGCATTAGATGAAACTAAAGAATCACTTCAAGAGCTGGTCATGCTCCCTCTTCGAAGACCAGACCTCTTCAAAGGTGGGCTTCTAAAGCCTTGCAGAGGTATCTTGCTTTTTGGACCTCCAGGTACTGGAAAAACAATGCTTGCAAAAGCAATTGCAAATGAAGCTGGAGCAAGTTTTATCAATGTCTCAATGTCTACCATCACCTCAAAATGGTTTGGAGAAGATGAGAAAAATGTTCGAGCTCTGTTCACACTTGCAGCAAAGGTTGCCCCAACTATTATTTTTGTTGATGAGGTTGATAGCATGCTTGGGCAAAGGACAAGAATTGGAGAGCATGAAGCCATGAGGAAGATTAAAAATGAATTTATGACCCACTGGGATGGACTGTTGACAAAACCTGGCCAGCAGATTTTAGTTCTTGCTGCAACTAACAGGCCATTTGACCTTGATGAAGCAATCATAAGAAGGTTTGAGCGACGGTACGTCTCTTTATGGTTGGCATAGTCATCTGTTCATGTTCAATTTCAATATTGTAACCATTTGAAAAAGGTATACATGGCCTTCTTTAATAATTTTGTTGTCAAAATGGAAACAAGAAACCGAGTTTTCATCAAAATATTCAAAACGTAAAAATGATTTACCTCTAACCTGCAAGTGGCTCTGTTAGCTTAGATATATTTCTGTTACTTACTATTTACAGTGCTTTAATCAACAGTTCCTTGTGAAAAAGTTCAATTTGTCTAATAGATATGTTACTTGGGCATACTATTAAGTGGTGTCGTCTAGTCTGTATCAGTAATTACTTATTATAAACTGTCTGAATTTTCTTTAAGCAATATAATGAACCATTTGCTTTTCATATGCATATTATTGTTATTAACATTTGCCATTGATACCTCTTAAGTTTTAACGTTGTGCAGAATCATGGTTGGTCTTCCATCTGTTGAGAACAGAGAAATGATCTTGAAAACTCTCCTAGCTAAGGAAAAGACTGAAAATTTAGACTTAAAAGAGCTTGCAATCATGACTGAAGGATATAGTGGAAGTGATCTGAAGGTTTGTTTTATTGCTACTATATCTAATTTACTGATTCTAATATGTAATTTCAATCACTAATTTTTGTTTAAACAGAATTTGTGCACCACTGCGGCTTATCGACCTGTTAGGGAGCTAATAAAGCGGGAGAAATCGAAGGATATGGTAGTGTTATTAAACTACTCCTATCACCATGTTTAATTGTGGCATTATCTCCGTCTATTGTTGAATTTTACATTAGCTGTCTTGAGCGGACTAGCATCAATTTCATCTTATTTCAGGAAAAGAAGAAAAAAGAGTCAGAAGGCCAAAGCTCAGAAAATGCTTCAGATACTACTAATAAGGAGGATAAAGAAGAGCAATTAATTAACCTGAGACCTTTAAACATGGAAGACATGAGACAAGCCAAGAGTCAGGTAGGTTTAGCAGGAATCCCTTTACATAAATGGCTGCATAATACTTGATTTAGGTGGTTTAAAGGAATTTAATGAATAGATTTGACATTTTGGTAAAGAGTATTAGGTTGTAGATATCTTCTAGCATGAGTTTAAGGTATAGGCAATCAAAGATTAATTTTATGGAGATTTTCAAGTAAATTCAATTAACCTGAGTTCCATTCATCACTGGATGGATTTTGCTCCGTTTTTAATTGCTTACACTCGTGCCTTTGTGGGAAAAACTGTACCTTATGGGCCAAGAGAGAAGCACACTGCCTGAATAGATGGTCAAATGATTGAGATAATCCAAAATTGTTAAAAGTGATCGTAAACCTCTTGTGAAAACATATGGTGAAATCAAAGTTGTGAATGGAAATTTATATTTATTTCAATACAGGTTGCTCCAAGTTTTGCTACAGAAGGATCAATAATGGGTGAGCTAAAGAAATGGAATGAACTATATGGAGAAGGGGGTTCGAGGAAGAAACAGCAGCTCTCTTACTTTCTTTAGGAATGCAGAAATGGCAAAAATTGTAGACTTGTCAGCATATTCTTCCAAAGGAAATCTTAGGGTGTGTTTGGATTAGAAGTAGGTAATGAAATGATGATTTTATGTAATGAAATGGTAATGAGAAAATTATGTAATGAAAATGGTGTTTGGATTAGTTTGAGATGTAATGAAAAAAATAGGATGTGAAATTATGAAAAAGAGTATGTAATGATTGTGGTTGGTTGAAATAAATATATAGTTTTTTTAAATTGTATAGGGGTAGAATTGATAATTGATAATGGAAATAGATA
>QANZ01036985.1:0-12576 GCA_003254925.1 Chamaecrista fasciculata | reverse complement strand
GAGAGAGAGGAGGTGAATAAGAAAAAGAGGAAGAAAAAAGAAAAAATGATGAGTGGAGAGAGAAAGTTGTAAGTGTAATAAATGAGGGTATTGAAAATTACTATTTTGTTAAATAGTTTTTTTATATTTGTATTAGAGTATAGGTAATTATAGGTATTTGAGTAAGGGGTATGTTAGTAATTGGATATGAAATATGTAATGAAATGAGTTTGTAATGAAGTGAAATTTTTGTAATGACTTTATAATTGGAAAACAAACACCTATATAGCACTGCAGCTTAAGTTATGTAATGAAAATTGAGATAATGAAATTGTAATAAAAATATAATGGCCACCCAAACAGGCCCTTAGACATTTGGAAACACCCTTGAAAAAACAAGACTGATAACCAAAGCATGTTGAAGTGTTATTCAAACCTAAAGTGAAGAGATCTTATCAGTCGCAGATATCCTCGAAACGACGTGTAGTTCATCGCAGCATACATCGTGTTTTCGGGAGGGATCTCAGTATTTGATTGGACTGTTTCTGAACCAATGGCTGTCAGTATTAGGGGATTAGTGTTCCATCAAGCGTGGTAAAAAAAGCATTTGCTTTATAGGATAATATAGAAATGATTTATACCAAACTGTTTGCTGTGTAATGTATTTAAAATCTGAACACCATTCTTAGATTGTAGAGTTTTGTACATTGGTTGTGTAGGTGCACTGCTTCTACTTGTAGATTGGAGGGTTTGCTATTTGATTTATTTGAGGGCCTCTTTGGGAAATCATCATCCCAAATTCATTTCATCTTAATCCTAATCTCAACCTAAAATTAGATGAACAATCTAGTTTGAGTGTTTGTGTGACACATAATCTCATCTCATCTCATCCAAATCATCATCTCATCCAAATCATCATCCTATTTATCATAAATTTACTAATCTACCCCTAATTATATACCTATATTTACCTACACTTTAATACAAATATAAAAAAGATAATTAGACAAAATAATAATTTTACCTATATTTTACATACCCTCATTTATTACACTTATAATTTTCTCTCTCTCAATCATTCCTTATTAATTTTTTTTCTCTCTCTCTCACTNCAAGCTTATATCTTTGGACCGATACAGATATTAGGGACCGATTCTTTGGACCGATACAATGTTATGGACCAAATTTTATGTTTACAATACTTTTCATGTTATTTTCAATCTAGTCCCCAAAATATTACTTATTATTTTCTTTATATTCAAATTCATAAATGTGCCCCATTATTCATGGCTGAGATTCTCTACGAGCTTTGAATTATCACTCACACATGTTAGGGATTGATTAATTGGCCGGATACAAGTTTATGGACCAAATTGCATTCTCAAAAGAATTTTAATGTTATTTTCATTTTGGCCCATAATCTCATCCAATAGGATGGACCAAAATCCATCATCCCATAGGATTGAGAAATCACGCTTTCCAAGATCATCTCATCCCAATATCATCCCAGTCAAACCCCACCCAAACACCTATCATCTCATCTCAATCTCCATCTCAACATCATTATTTCATACCATTTCTACCCCTATACAAATTAAAAAAATCCATAATCATATTTCAACCAACCACAATCATTACATGCCCTTTTATATAATTTCACACCCTATTATGTATCATTTTCTCTCAAACCATCCAAACACCACTACATGATTTCATCTCATCTTAATTTCAACATCATCTCATCTCATCTCATAGGTTGAGATTGGATTAAGATTGGAAGTTGCCAAACAGCACCTGAGATTTCTAGCTTAAGTAAGTGTGATTTTCCCTTTGAACTGAAATATCTAGGAATATGAACGCTGTCATGGAAAAGGGATAAAGAAGAAAGGATGTTTCACCCTTTGAGTAATTTTCAATTAAAATTAAGGTCAAAATGCATTTTTGGTCCCATATTTTTGCTTAGATCTCAATTTGGTCCCTTTTTCTTTTTGCACTTTTGGTCTCATATCTTTTGGTCAAGTTACATAATTTGTGTCATATCTTTGCAAATGGTTCCAAATTATAGGACTAACTGCGAAACTTTTTGCAAAGATATGAGATTAAATCTATATTAAAAAAGATGAGACCAATTTTGCACCTTCCAAAAGATATGAAACCATAAGTGCAAATACATACCAAAAATGCACTTTGGCCTAAAATTAAAAAGGCTAAAAAGAAAAGAAAAACTAAACCAATGAAGCACTTGAACTTGATGACAGTATAACAATTCAAACATTGTATGGCACAGCACCAACACAAACATATTTCTTTTATCTATCAAAGCTTGCATTTTTATTGATAGGTTACGTTTGTATTGATATATTTACTAATGTTTCTTACTTTGTTATCAATTTACTATTCATTAGTTCATATTTTTTTGCCAGAATATTCATTATAGTTCATTTGGTTTGGAGAAAACCTACTATTTCGTCTTTTAAATTTATACTGAGTTAATTAATCAATTACTAAATAATCGAAATACATAATTTGGTCCATGAAATATTTCAATTATCAACTATTTAGTCCTTAGTGACGATTTGATACCTAGATTTGAATTAATTTTATACTTTTTGGTCTCTGAGTTTGTACTAAATTAATACTATTTGGTCTCTAAATTTGAACTAATTTTATACTTTTTGGTCCTTAAATTTGTACTAAATTAATACTATTTAGTCTCTAAATTAATACTATTTGGTCTCTAAATTTGAACTAATTTTATACTTTTTGGTCCTTATATTTTTTGGTCCCTAAAGTACTAAATTTATGCTATTTAATCTCTGAATTTGTACTTTTTTGTTCCTAAGTTTGACTCAAGGGCCAAATCGTTGAGAATTGCAATAATTCAGGGACTGAGTAGTATAGGAATCCATTCTGACATTCTGACATTCTCTCTCTCTTTGCGGATTCTATCTTTTACCTCTCTTTCTGTTGTTTCCATTCTGAACCTTTATGCTTGCTTTTGGGTTAATTGTGTAGGATTTTGAATCCATTTCATTTCCAGTAAAGTATCTCTCAATTCCCTGCATATTGAGTGTCTCTATTTCATTGTTATATTAGTATAACATATTGTTCCTGCTGGAGTGCTGGTGGGTGGATCGATCGCTATTCGTTCTCTAGCAGATAATCCAGGTTCTAGGTACTTCAAAGATTTTACAATTTGGTTTTTAAGATATTGAAGTATATAGGTTAATAAAAGTATTAATTTCGTTCTCAAACTTTACATTAATTGTCAAATTTGTCTTCAATATTTTTGTTGTTGTCAATATCGTCCTTATTGTTTTGTATTTTGGTCAATTTTACTCTTTGACTAACTTTTTTCAATAAATTAACGATAAGTTGCATCCTGTTTTCCAATCTGAGTTAAGATTTGAGTTTTTTTTTTATAAATTTTACATTACATATCAATTTTACTTTAGCCAAATATTAACGACAAAATCTATGTGGCTAATGATATATAATGTAAAATTGATAGAAAAAAAAATTCAAATCCTAACTCAGATTAAAAAAAAGGATGCAATCTATCGTTAACTTATTGAAAGAAGTTAGTCAAAAGATAAACTTGACTAAAATATGAAAGACTGAGGACGAAATTGACAACAAAAAAAGATTATGGACGAAATTAACAGTTGGTATAAAGTTTGGGGACGAAATTAGTACTTTTGCCAAGTACTAATTTTGTTACCAAACTTTACATCAATTATTAATTTTGTCTCTAATCTTTTCATTGGTCAATTTCGTCTCCAATCTCTTACATTTTGGTCAATTTAATCATTTAACTAACTTCTTTCAATAAATTAACAACAAAATGCAACTTATTTTTTAATTTGAGTTGGAATTTGAGTTTCTTTTTCTATCAATTTTATATTATATACTATTAGCCATGTAAATTTTGTCATTATTATTTAACTAAAGTACGAACAAATGATAAAATTGACTAAAATGTGAAATATTATAGACAATATTGACTATAAAAAAGAATTGAGAACAAAATTGATAGTTGGTCTAAAGTATGGGGACCAAAATTGTAGTTTTTCCTTAATGGAATGTATGGCTAATTTGCTATGCTTGCTGCTTCACATGCCAAATCCCAAATTCTCAAAGATTACTCAAATGCGTCTTTCATTTGCTTCATAAATCATAAGGGGACATGGATGGCAACGGATAGGGTATCCGGTGGTTTTGCCACTATCCGTATCCGTATCCGTTTATCCTATCCAATATCCGTACCCTATCCGTATCTGATAAATTAATATCCGTATCCGCACTCTATCCGATATCTGGTATCCGACGGATACCCGAAATATCCGAAAAAATATGGATATAGGATAGGATATCCTATTTTATAAATCGGATATATCGGGTACCCGATATCCATTATCCGCCAACTAATATAATTAAATGAAATTATTATTTATTTACATTTTAAATTTATTTTTTAAAATAAAAAATTAAATATAAAATAACTAAAATATGATTATATAAAAAATATATATGAATATAATTAATTAAATTTAAATATTTATATATAAAATGTTAAATTAAAAGTAAAATATAAAAATTAAATAAGTAATAGGGTATCGGATATCGGATACCCTAAATATCCGTTCATTTCAGACGGATATAGGGTATCCGAGGGCAATATCCGTATCCGTCCAATATCCGAAAAAAATTTAATTTTCACTATCCGTATCCGATATCCGGTATTCGACGGATATCGGATATTTTTTCGGACGGATACAGATGGATATCCTAAGTATCCTAAACCATTGCCATCCCTATAAGGGGTTTCTCTTCGTTTATTTTTTTTTTTTGGGATATATTTTCTTTGGGAAGGGATGTTTTGTGGAAGGCTTTGGAGAATAAAGGAGTTCATGTGGCTTATATACGGGCAATTCAAGACATGTATAACGGGGTCACAACTTGTGTGAGAACACAGAGTGGAGCGACGAGGGATTTTCCTATTACCATAGGACTTCATCAAGGCTCCACTCTGAGCCCGTACCTCTTTAATGTGGTACTGGATGTACTCACTGAGCATATACAAGAGGCGGCACCAAAGTGCATGATTTTTGCTGATGACATTGTCTTGGTCGGATACTCCAAAGGAGAAGTCAATGCAACACTAGAAAGGTGGAGACAAGCTTTGGGGACTTAGTTTTTCGTATTAGTAGAAGTAAGACAGAGTTTATGGCGTGTAAGTTCAGTGACAGAGAAGGGGATCTTACAAATATTGTGAAACTTGGTGATCATCAGTTACAAGAAGCCACAAGCTTTAAGTATTTGGGAACGATATTGAAAAGCAATGGGGAAATAGAAGAGGATGTTAATCACAGGATTCAAGCAGGGTGGATGAAGTGGAGAAAGGCTTCAGGGGTTATCTGTGATAAAAAAGTGCCGATTAAGCTAAAAGGAAAATTTTACCGTACGGCAATAAGACCCGCTCTATTGTATGGTACTGAATGTTGGGCGATAAAAGGGCAGCATGAGCAAAAAATTCAGCGTGACTGAGATGAGAATGCTTCGTTGGATGTGTGGTCATACTATTAAGGATAAAATCAGAAATGAGGTCATCAGAGAGGAGGTTGGTGTGGCGCCTATCATTGAGAAATTGGTCGAAACACGCCTTAGGTGGTTTGGGCATGTGCAAAGAAGACCTTTAGAGGCCTCGGTACGCAGAGTTGATCAAATGGTAGAAAATCCTATAATCCGAGGAAGGGGAAGACCAAAGAAAACTATCCATGAAACTATCTGGAAAGATCTAGCTATCAATAACCTTACGGTTGACATGTGCAAGAATAGAACACGTTGATCGAAAGGACTAAAGTGTAGCTATCAATAACCTTACGGTTGACATGTGCAGATTTTTATTGTTCTCTAACAACTTCACTTCCTTGCAGATTATCCTCATGAACTCGTCTGCCGACGAGTTTTCCGCTCAATCGCCGCCACATCCGGATGGAAAACTCTCGCCAGTCGTCGGTACACTGCCTTAATCTCCTGAATTGAGGCGCTGGTGGGAATACCTGGAACCTCGTAGAGCGACGAACACAATCCGTGAGGATTCAGATACGATGGCCTCGGTTGCGGCGACGGCAGTGTCTTCGGCAAAGTTAGGGTTTCAGAAGATGCATTGACAGATGTGGAAGAAGAAGAAGAATGGTGCTTTGATTTGAAGAAAAGAAGAAGGTGTTGGAGATTGTGCCCTAGGGCCAATCATTTTATAAATATGTTTTGAACATATTAATTAATTTATGGAGATAAATTAATGGTTATCATATTATTAGCGTGTTTACTATGATAACGTCCTTGATTAAGTATATGATAATTAATCTAAAACTGTCCCTGGTCGATCATTCACGTGGGAACGTAAATGAACTAAGACCAGCATGACCTCGGTGTATAGAGATACATGCACTAGATGCTTCTCGAGAGTCATGGTGCANGGGGGCAAATATGTTTTAAATCCTAATTTATCATTTTTTCTTACATTTTGCTCCTATTATAAAAAGAAAGAACTTTAATTAAAAATATAAAACTTTTAGGGAATATAAACCAATTTTTTCTTTTAATTAACGGAAAAATTGGATGGAAAGTGGACACGAACTAACGATGAAACTTTTTGGAAATTTGAGGGACCAAAACGAAACTTTGAGTAAATTTGAGAGAACAAAATAGGACTTTGGCCTAGATTTTTTATAAAATTACTATTATACCCTCACTGATTTGGCCTAAATTTAACATAAGGGTGTTATTTGCACGTAATTGAAAACTCAGGGGGTCCTATTTGCACAAATTAAAAACTCAAGGGTATTATGTGCACCCAACTTAAAAGTGGGGTGTGTGCATTTTGGCCATTTATTTATCATTTGTTTGCAAATAATCATTCATCTGTGCTTGTTCAATTATTATTATTTGTTTAGTTATTATTTTAGGACAACTAATTATAAATAATGAAGCTTCAGTAATTTGGCTACCTAGTCAAACTTTGTCCAATTTGTAGGTTTGGGTCAATGGTAACATCTGAAGGTTTGATTAGTATTTCCTTTTCCTCCTTCCGTTTCAAAATTTTCTTGCAAATACGCCCATAGAATCAGAAAAAAGTCCAACTATCCACTTTATAAAGCCTTCATTCTAACATTAACACACCATATCACCAAAACAAAAACCTCAATTGCCTTTTATACTGAAATCACCAAAAGCATATATATGGATGTTAAGGTTTTTGGCCTATGGGCAAGCCCTTTCACCCAAAGAGTCATTTGGGCACTAAAATTGAAGGGTGTGGTTTTTGAATACTTTGGTGAAGATCTCTTCAACAAGAGCAATCTCTTATTACAATACAATCCCATCCACAAGAAAGTGCCTGTGCTTGTTCACAATGGGAAGCCAATAGCAGAGTCCATGGTCATTCTTCAATACATTGATGAGACTTGGCCTCACAACCCTCTTCTACCTCAGGATGCTCATGAGAGGTCTATTATTCGTTGGTGGTCAAAATTCATTGATGAAAAGGTAACAAATATATATAATTTTGCACTTTCTTGTTCATGAAGTGCTTTCCCAAAACCACAAACATGTTTATTTTAGAAGAAACCTATTATTTGGTCCATGTATTTGTATCGAGTCAACTAATCAATTATTTAATAATTGAAATACACGATTTCGTCCTTGAAATATTTCAAGAATCAACTGTTTGGTCCCTAGTGACGATTTGGTCCCTGAAGTTGAATTATTTTATACTTTTTCGTCCCCATGTTTGTGCTAAATTAATACTATTTGATCCCTAGATTTGAACTAATTTTATACTTTTTGGTCTTGAAATTTGTACTAAATTAATACTATTTGGTCTTTATATTTTAACCAATTTTATACTTTTTATCCCTGAACTTGTACTAAATTTATACTATTTAGTCCCTGAATTTGTACTTTTTGGTCCCTCAATTTGACCTAAAGACCAAATCATTGACAATTCCAATAATTCAAAGATTGAGAAGTATATTTTGATTATTCAGTCTGATTAATTGACTTGGTATAAATTCAAAGATCAAAGTTTTCTCTTTATTTTACAGTTTTTTTGTTGCCACAAAATTGGTACTTGAGACATATCTTTGTAACATACTTTGATTTGATGTAAATTAAGGATTTGATCTTTAAATAATGATAAATTTTTTTATTTAATCTCTAAAAAATAAAATCATAATTTTTTTTCTCCTGAACAATACAATTACAAAATCAATTTGTTTCTTATGTTCAATAAGTAACCCAAACTTTAATTACAAATTAACCTAATCTCAATTGATGAAAGAAAATCATATTTACCATTAAATCTGAATTGTTATTTTAATTAATGGACAAAATTATATAGTCTTTTGTTAAAGAAATTAGCTAAATTTTAATGACAAATTTGATATGATTTTCAATTCATTAAAATTATGCTTAACAATTGATGATAGGAAATCATATTTTTCAAAAATTTAAAATTAATAATTTATTAAAAAATTATATTAATCATAATTATATCATTCTTTAATTTTTTGAAGATGTGGCGGTCCTTGCGGAGGCTCAAATTTTAGGGTTAGTCTAAGATGCAAAGTTTGATTGCAATTGCTGATGTGGCATAATTATAGCTACTGATGTAATTTAATGCTGAAAAATAATAAAAAAATAATAATTTTTTCAACCAATCAAAACTGTGTATGGAGTCACATCATTAGTTACACACAACTAACTTTTCCACATGTCATTATCTTATTGGCTTATGATCCATTGCATCCCATGTAAAAAATCAAACTTTACATTATAGTCTAACCCCAAATTTTAATGAAAAAAAAAAGTCTTTTATATTTAAGATTTTCTCTGGACACCCTAAACATGAATTTTTGTCACCATCATTGTAATTGCAATGATTATAAAGTTAATTGGAAAAATTAATTTGACCCATGACTCAAGACAATTAGTCGAGATGAAATAATTTTTACAAAATAATTAATTTTGTTTTATTCCATCAACTCATCAAAATAATATAAAAGAGGCGTGACTTGTAAGGCTAGAAAATTATATATAACGCCCTAAGCAATATAGTCCAACTGTCCAACTAGTGGACAAATACTTGACAGTTGATTATTTTAAACTATTTTGAAAAAAAAATGCAAGATGTGTCCAAAATATCACTTGACTCACAATTATTTAAATTATTACATGAGAATCACATTGTTTTTTTTGTCTGAAACATAATTCATTTAAAAGTAAGAGAAAGCCAAGTATCATTCTTACAAAGTAAAAATAATCAACCCTTTTCTAAGACAAGCATCATTAGATAAGATATCACTAGAATCATATTCCTTTAGATGTGCTAATGTTGATTGATGCATGATTTTCCTTTTCTTTTTGTTTTTTATGAATCGGCTAAAAGTTTTTCATTTATTAAGCACTATTTTATTTGTTCTAGTGTCATTCTCACAATCTTATCATTAATTTTTGGGTAATTACAAAAATAATCCTTGTGGTTTGACTTATTTCTACGATAATATTCTATTGTTCAAAAAGTTGCAAAATGGGGCTTGTGATTTGCACTGTTATTATATCAGGTCCTACGATTAAAATTAACTGAATATGATATGTGAAAATTTCATTTTAGTCCCTAATATTTACACTATGTTTCATTTTTATCCTTAATTAAGGATTGAAATGAGAATTTTATCTATCACCTTCAATTAATTTTTAATTTTTAACGACGTAGTCCCAATGTATTGATGGTGCAGACCACAAGCCTTAATTTACAATTTTTTAATCAGAGTATTATCGTGTAAACAAAGCAAACCATTGGACTGTTTTTATAATTTACCCTTAATTTTCCCAAATAGACCATACCCATGATGAGTTTTTTCCGCTACACCGGAGAAATGCAAGAGAAGGCAATCAAGGAGACCATAATGGAAACTCTAAGAATCATAGAAGAGAATAGTGGGATTGGTATAAAGAAAAAGTTCTTTGGTGGGAACACTATTGGAATGGCAGATATTGCTTTGGGATGGGTGGCTCACACATTGGTGGCTATGGAAGATGTGATTGAACTGAAGTTCATCACAGTCAATGATTTTCCTAAGCTTTACACTTGGATGAATAATTTCTTGGAAATTCCAATCATCAAGCATAATCTCCCTAAACAAGAGCTAGCGGTTGAGTATTTCAGAGAAAAGAGACAAATGCATCTTGCAATATTGGCTAGCCCAACCTATCATGGCCACCACCATCACTAGAATTAGGTATTTAAGTTCGATGTTTCATTTAAGATGATATGGAGTAGTGGAATGAGATGAAATGATGAATTGGTATTTGGATAATTTGAAAAAATATAATGTTAAATAGGATGTGAAATTATATAAAAAGGTATATAATGATTGTGATTAGTTGAAATAAGTTTATGGATTTTTCAAAATTGTATAAGGATAAAAATGGTAAGAAATAATGAAATGAAATGAAAATAATAAATAATGAAATAAAGATGTTGTTATGAATGTTTTGAATATGATGAAATTTGAAGAGTTGTCTTTCCTCTACTATTATTAGGAGGGGAATAAATATCATTTTCGTCCATAAACTTTACATCAATTTTCAGTTTCATCTTTAATATCTTTTTGTTGTCAATTTTATCTCTAAAATTTTATATTTTGATCAATTTTATCCTTTTTTTTTTACTTTAGTCAAATATTAACGTTAGATTCTACGTGGTTCTGACGTGTAATGTAAAATTAATAGAAAAAGAAACTCAAATCTTATTGATACTGCCAACAACTCTAATCCAAGCTCTAGTAACCCATCATCACAAGCAGGGGAGGCTGATTTAGAGGGACAATCAAGAACTTTTTCTTCTCTCAGAATGGGCCTTCCAGCATGACAATTTAGTAGGATATTCTTCCACTAGGCTTCAAGATGCCTATTAAACTGACCCTGTACGAGTCGAAAATGGATCCTAACATGCACTAGAAGGCTTTCAAAGCAACTATGCAAATCGCCTTGGTCATCGAAGGTACAAAGTGTAAGTTGTTTCCAACCACCCTCAGGCAAGGATTAAATTGCCACACCAAGCTATCTGATTACTCCATCAATAGTTTTGAGTAACTAGAGGGGGAACTCAAAAATAGTTTTGAGTAACTAGAGGGGGAATTCCTGAAGCAATTTGCCACTAGCATCATCTACAAAAAGCCTTCCACATTCATGGCAAACCCTCCACAGTCATAACCTAACAAAGGTAACTTTTAGATGAGGCAATTGTACCCCCAAATACCTTCTAATTTGGGGGTATGATTGACACAAAAGGAAAAGATTTGGGGTATAATTGACTTAAAAAAATCGTTGGGGTATAAACTGAAAGTCTGAAACTGACCTCATACTTTGGGGGTATAATTGACTAAAATAAACTTCGGGGGTATAACTGAAAATAACCGCATACTTTGAAGGTACCAAGTAGCACTGTCAAAACGGGCTTAGGCCCGCGGGCCGGCCCGGCCCGCCCGCTAAATGGGCGGGCTTGGGCTTAAAAAATTTGGCCCGTTTAAAAACGGGCCTAAACGGCCCGGCCCGTTTAGCCCGTGGCCCGTAACGGGCCGGGGCGGGCCGGCCCGTTTAACAGTGCTAGTACCAAGAGTACTTTTACCTTTTTGATATGCCTCTAATTCAAAATTAAAATTTGAAATAAGGATTAATAAACTAAATAAATTTTGTTAGACTCATCAAATATATGATTGTATAATATATCGATTAAACTTTGTTACAAGATAATTCTATATTTAAATTAGTAACTCAATATAATAATTACTAATGGGCAATGATATAGAACAAATCGGTGCCACAACAATCCAATAAATGTGTCTTTCTCTCTTTTTAGTTTTTTAAATAAAAAAAAAATTAAAATTAATGAAAAAATTGGATCACCCCATACATGAGGTGATCCAACTGTGAAAAGGTTCCATTGTTCCATCAATCAGACTTTTTAAAGCGTATCCCATGCAAAGATATTGTTGGTACTGCCAATGTATAGGGTCATTTTTAGTTATACCCCCAACATTTTTTTAGTCAGTTATACCCCTAACGTTTACATTTGAGTCAATCATACCCCAATCCCTAACTAATTACAGAACAATCCTGAATGTTTGTCATTTTTAACAAACAGGTCCTTAGAAGCCATTAACAACCCTCCTTCTCTTACCCTAAAACATCAGCACCACACTTCATCGTCGTTGTAACATTCTGGATTGTTCTGTAATTAGTTAGGAACTCGTGTGAAAGAAAAATTTTGAGAGAATGGAGGATTTCTAAATAATGGAAACTTGAAGACCTTAAAATAAAAAAAAAAATGCCGCATTGGGGGTATAATTGACTCAAATGTGAAACGTTGGGTATAACTGAAAATGACTCCAAACATTGGGGGTACCAACAGTACGTTTGCCATACTTTGAAGTTGTGAATTTGGATCTTTGGCTAATGATTACTAATACTCTCAAGTTATGAATTTGATCGTTGCCTAATCTATATGAATTTTCATAAAAAAAAAAAAAA
>QANZ01036979.1:0-13036 GCA_003254925.1 Chamaecrista fasciculata | reverse complement strand
ACATATTTATAAAATGATTGGCCCTAGGGCACAATCTCCAACAGCCTATACTATAGGCATAAAGGATCTATGGAGATAGATCTTGGAGTCTTCTTAAATTGAGTCAAAGTACGTTCTTGGATAAAGACACTAAAGGAGTTCAGTATGTGAGATTTCAAGAAGAGATTCATGCCGATGAATCAGGGTTTGGTCCTTATGATAATCAGTGTTTCCTGAGACACATGATGAGCAAGGACACATGAGTGGCATCCCTTATGCTTCGGCAATAGGATCCATCATGCTGTACTAGACTCAATATGTCATTTTCCCTAAAAATGACGAGTTGTGACCCTGTTGAGGTTCACTGGAAAGCTATCATTAAGGTCCTTGAGTACTTGAGAAGCACCAAGGACAAATTCTTGGTTTATGGTAGAGCTAATGTGTAAAGTGGTTACACAGAAGCCCATTATTCAAGACCAACCAAGATTGATCGCAGTGATGAAGTATGTATTCCCTGAACGTAGCAATCGTAAGTTGGAATGGTTCCAAGCAGAGTACGATTACTGATTCTACAAAGAATGGGTTAGTCGCGTGGAGACACAAACTGTAAAACTAGTGTCTAAAGTACACTTGGTTTTCACCCTGTAAAGACAGGAAGACACCAAATGGGAAAGAGTTCCCCACTGATGTTCCGACAGTGATATGCACTCAGACAGTATCACCGAGAGATGGTGATATCAAGATATGAAAGGTGGCAGTCGAGGATACTTTGCCAATCCTCTAAAAGAAACCCCAGCACAGGTCTTACATAAGCATTATGTAATGTCAAATGGGAATTAGACACATTAATGGATGTTCCTAGTGTAGGAACAGTTTGATTAATGATTGTACCTAGTGCAAGTGGGAGTTTGATGGAGATTGTGCCTTAGGGCCAATCATTTCATAAATATGTTTTGAACATATCGATTAATTTATAGAGATAAATTAATGGTTATCATATTATTAGCATGTTTACTATGATAACAGTTCGTGATTAATTATAGGATGATTAATCTAAATTGTCCCTGGTCGCTCGTTCAAGTGGGAACTTGAAATGAACCAAGACTGGCATGACCTCGGTGCAGAGAGATGCATGCACTAGATGCTAGAACGAGTGTCGTGGTGCAATTGTGTAAAGGGTTACAAATTGCTGGACTGACCCGGAGAGTCCTGCATGGGTTTTAGTCATTAGCTAGTCTCTCCTCTACACCTGTCACGATGCCCTTAGACCTGAGGTCTTCATCATTCCGGCATTGTAGTTGTCAAACTTTGGCCTAGTCTAACGTTACCCGTAGCAGGGTAGCTATAAGGGCTAGGTACGGGTTTGGTTGATTACCATGCTGAGGAATATGGTTGACCAAGATGGAATTTTGTCCCTCATAAAAGATGAGAGATATTTAACTGGGTCCCTCGATGAGTCTGTCCAAGGAATGTGTGGCCACACTAGTAAATGGGACTTACTGAAGGAATCGAGAAAGTTGAGGTTTGGAATATGGATGACTTTCCCGTGCCTAATCCATGACCAAAATATCGTAGGGCAATAGGGATCAAGACAAGGTGGTACTAAGGTTAAGTCGTTTCGGCGATAAACGATAACTCACGAGTGTTGGGTAGTCGTGATGGTTTGCTAGAGTCCGCTCTCGACTTGTAAGTCATAGAGATGACTTGCTGCCAACTTCACGTGAGGCCAGCTAGGTCACACACGAGAAGGTTCAAGATGCCACATTGGGACACGAATTAGGGTTAATTCGTGGGTCACATAGGTGACACCGTTTAAGACATAATTGACTGTCTAGGGACATGAATTATTGTCTTAAATAATTATCTACAGATATGATATTTAAATTTGTGGGACAATTTTAAATATATATATTAATTGTTAAATAGATAATGTGATTAGTCTATTTACAATTATATTCCTGTTTATAATATTAGGAATAATAAATTGGATAAGATTCCTAAAAGTTAGGAAATTATTGATTTATTAAATTCACTAATAGTAAGATAAATAGGGTTGAGGTTGGCGCCTCATATAAGCCTATTTTAATTAATAGAAATGTTTTATTAATTAAAGTCATGACTTGAGATTTGAAATTTGAAATTCAAATAGATTTGATCTAGATTTCAAATGATTGAATTAAATATATTAAGGTAATATTTTAATTCAACAATTATAGGGTAAGTCGAATTCTAGGTCCAATTGGGTCTAAAATATTAATGTAATATTTTAATTCAATAAAGACTAGAATTCAAAATTCAAAAGATTGAATTATAGATATTAGGGTAATATTTTAATTCAATATTGTTGGAAAATAACAAGTTAGTTATAAATTCCTAAAAGTTAGGATTGTTATTTTGATTTATTAAATTCCAACAAATTTGGCTAAGGGGATGGCGCATGGGTGAGCATCATTTGGGAAGATTTGATCTTCTAATTTGATTCTCCAAGATTGCATTTGAATTCAAATTGAAATATTAAGGTAATATTTTAATTAGGAATTCAAGTCCTAAAATTGTGATAGTATTGTAATCTCATAATTTTATAATTTGATAATCCTATAATTTAGGGATTCCCTAATTATAATTATCAAACTCCCCAAACCCTATATATACATTAGCATAAGTCGAAATTCATAAGCCTTGCACACTAGGGAAAATTCGACTTTTTCCTAAGCCAATCATAAGAGCAAAATTCGATTTTGAGTCTTGGTGAGGAGAGAGAAAACGCAACCTTGATTTTCTTAGAGAGAGAAAGTGGCGCATAGACCTAAAAGGTTTAGGGTTTGTGTGACAAGGTTGTGTGAAATCAAGAATAGGATTCTTGATCATAGGCGCCATCTTGTTCTTGGGAATTCAAAAACAGTTCTTGAATTGAAGAACACCGTAGATAAAGGTCCCTGGTTCAGTTGGAGAAGTGAAGGAGGCTAGCACCGAGGCATCTCCAAAAACTGTTTGTGTGGATCACCGGCGGAGGGAGCACACTCGGAGTGGACTCCTCAGCATCGTAGACACAAAAGTCGCCGATTGATTTGGGTAAATTTCTAATCCTTTTACTGACACAGATCCATATAGCGGATCCTTGGGAAAGAAATCACTGTGCGCCTGGTTTTATTATGTTGTGCGTTTAAATTTTAAATTTATACCTGTTTCCGCTGCGTGTTGCGCCCCGTGATTTCCCAACATATATAGGGTTTGGGGAGTTTGATAATTATAATTAGGGAATCCCTAAATTATAGGATTATCAAATTATAAAATTATGAGATTACAATAATATCACAATTTTAGGACTTGAATTCCTAATTAAAATATTACCTTAATATTTCAATTTGAATTCAAATGCAATCTTGGAGAATCAAATTGGAAGATCAAATCTTCCAAAGATCTCATAGTCATGCGCCATGTCCTCCCCCCTTTTGTTGGAATTTAATAAATCAAAATAACAATCCTAACCTTTAGGAATTTATAACTAACTTGTTATTTCCAACAATATTGAATTAAGATATTACCCCAATATCTTTAATTCAATCTTTTCAAATCTTGAATTCTAGTTTATTGAATTAAAATATTATATTAATATTTTAAACCCAATTGGACCTAGAATTCGACTTGCCCTATAAATATTGAATTAAAATATTACTCTAATATCTTTAATTCAATCTCCTTGAAATCTNACAAGTCGAGAGCGGACTCTAGCAAGCCATCACGACTACCCAAAACACGTGAGTTATCGTTTATCGCCGAAACGACTTAACCTTAGTACCACCTTGTCTTTATCCCTATTGCCCTACGATATTTTGGTCATGGATTAGGCACGGGAAAGTCATCCATAATCCAAACCTCAACTTTCTCGATTCCTTGAGTAAGTCCCATTTACTTAGTGTGGCCACACATTCCTTAGACAGACTCATCGAGGGGCCCAGTTAAATATCTCCCATCTTTTATGAGGGACAAAATTCCATCTTGGTCAACCATATTCCTCAGCACGGCAATCAACCAAACCCGTACCTAGCCCTTATGGCTACCCTGCTACGGGTAACGTTAGACGAGGCCAAAGTTTGACAACTACAACGCCGGAATGATGAAGAACTCAGGTCTAAGGGCATCATGACAGGTGTACAGGAGAGACTAGCTAATGACTAAAACCCATGCAGGACTCTCCGGGTAGGTCCAGCAATTTGTAACCCTTTACACAATTGCACCACGACACTCGTTCTAGCATCTAGTGCATGCATCTCTATGCACCGAGGTCATGCCAGTCTTGGTTCATTTCAAGTTCCCACTTGAATGAGCGACCAGGGACAGTTTAGATTAATTATCCCATAATTAATCACGGACTGTTATCATAGTAAACATGCTAATAATATGATAACCATTAATTTATCTCTATAAATTAATCAATATGTTCAAAACATATTTATAAAATGATTGGCCCTAGGGCACAATCTCCATCAAACTCCCACTTGCACTAGGTACAATCATTAATCAAACTGTTCCGACACTAGGAACATCCATTAATGTGTCTAATTCCCATTTTGACATTACATAATGCTTATGTAAGACCTGTGCTGGGGTTTCTTTTAGAGGATTGGCAAGACATCCTCGACTGCCACTTTTCATATCTTGATATCACCATCTCTAGGTGATCCTGTCTGAGTGCATATCACTGTCGGAACATCGGTGGGGAACACTTTCCATTCGGTGTCTTCCTGTCTCTACAGGGTGACCACGGAGTGTACTTCAGACACTAGTTTTACAGTCTGCACCTCCACGCGACTAACCCATTCTTCGTAGAATTAGTAATCGTACTCCGCTTGGAACCATTCCAACTTACGATTGCTACGTTCAGGGAATACATATTTTAGTACTGCGTTCAATCTTGGTTGGCTTCAATAATGGGCTTCTTTGTAACCACTTTACACATTAATTCTACCATAAACCAAGAATTTGTCCTTAGTGCTTCTCAAGCACTCAAGGACCTTAATGATAGCTTTCCAGTGAACCTCAACAGGGTCACAGCTCGTCATTTATAGGGCAAACGACATATTGGGTCTTAGTACATCATGATGGATCCTACTGCCGAAGCGTTTTAAAGGATGCCATTCATGCGTCTTTGCTCATCATGCGTCTCAGGAGACACTGATTATCACAAGGACCAAACCTTGATTCATCGGTCATGAATCTCTTCTTGAAATCTCGCATACTGAACTCCTTCAGTATCTTATCCAAGAACGTACTTTGACTCAATTCAAGAAGCCTCCAAGATCTATCACTATAGATCCTTTATGCCTAGAGTATAGGCAGCTTCCTTCAATTCCTTCATCGAGAGTGATTTACCCATCTAAGATTCACAATCTTTAAGATAGTGATGTCACTTTCAACTAGCAATATGTCAACGACATATGGCACCAAGAATACAATCGTGTTCCCACTAACCTTCTTGTAAACACAGGACTCATCAAGATTTTGCAAAAAGCCAAACTCTTTTGACACCTTCGTCAAAACAATGATAAAAGCTTCTCGATAGGTGGCGGGCTTACCACGCTCCAAGAGCATCACATCCTTGTTCTCAATGACCAAAGATCCACATCTTCAAATTGAGAACGTGTTCTATCAGAACTTCGCTGTCCTTAAGTTTTAGAGGAATTTCCACAACACCTTGCGAATCTTCTCTTGTTTTCGTCTGCGCCTCTCAAGTGTCTTGTGGATCTTGAACTCCTTCAAGATTCATCTTACTCCCACTGTTTCCTTTGGAAACAAGAATCCCCCTTTTAAAAGGTATTCACCTTTGACTACAAACCCTTTGTAATCAGGTGGGTAGTTGACTTGATACCCCTTTTCGTTTCCTTAGGGTATCCCACAAACACGCACTTGAGGGTTTTGAAGACAGTTTATCATCTGCCCATGGCTTATCATAAACTTGACGTCCTCAACATTGAGACAAAACACTTATGGGACTCTTCCCATACCATATCTCATATGGCGTCTCCTAGACGAAACGGTTAAGTGTGAAGTCAGCAGCTTCCAGAGCACACCCTTTAAAGGATGGCAGAAGATCAATTTGACTCATCATAGATCGAAACTTATCTAATAGGGTTTGATACCTCCTCTTGAAACGCCATCCACCATGGGGTTTCAGAAAAAGCTAGTTGTGAGACCATCTCACAGCTTCTAAGATGATCAACAATTTCTTGACTCAAATGCTCGTCGAATTGAAGGAATTTGATTTTCTTGTCAAGTTCGTTCTCTACTTCACTTTGAAATCTCTATTTCAAAAGTCTCTGACTTTATGCTTTAATAGGTAGCCGTAGTCCTAGCCTATTAAAGTAGTTAGCAAGAGAGACCACCTTCAATACTTCATGGGTCCTCATACATCACCTATGTATGATTCCCATTGAGTCAGACATCCTTTTACTGAGGTCAGTAAAAGGACGCCTTTGTCATTTTTCCACTTAAACAAGGTTCGCAAGCATCATATGATTCAAAATCAATTGAGCTTTAGAAGTTCATCTCTATGAAACTTCTCCAGGCGTTTCTTGCTTGTATGGCCTAAACGATAATTGCCAAAAGTGTATAGGATTAGATTCGCTAATCTGAATCCCTTTTGTATCGATGTTATAAATATTGTTATCGTTCTAGTTTAAGACATAATGATTATCTTTGCAAATCACATAAGCAAAACAAACATTATTTTATTAAAATAGAAACCACTCTTTAATGTTTACACATATAAAATCTTCCTTATCTATATAAGGAGGAAAAACAATGTTTGAACTTTAAAGAATGCACATAACAATAAACTTAGCCCAAGAGGGCAAATCAAGCTCGTATGTTCCCACAACAACGGCAACAACCTTTGCTCCATTGTCCACCCGTAGGTCCATCTCTCTTTCGTTCAGCTTTCTACTGTCTGCGAAGACCCTGCACATAAAATGTGAGAACCACATGTTGTATCCAATACTCAAGTGGTTTTAGTAGAAAAAGAACTTCTATAACAAAGATACCTGAAGTAGAGGGCTCTACGCACTTCTTCTTCTTTTGATCTTCCCAGTAGTATTTGCACTTTCTCATCGCGTGTCTTGACACTTGACAGAAAGAACAGAATACTTCCTCTGAGGGCTTTGCCACCTTGGCAGGTTCTTGATGAGGGTCGTCCTCTGCTTGGTCTCACCATCCAGGTCGGTTCCCTTTCTCTTTCTTTCGCCCTTTGTTTTCCTTTCCCTTTTCTGAATCATGGATGCCTCAACAGACTTGAGCATTCCATGCAGCTCAGAAACTGATTTCTCTGTTCTCCTTCTAAAAAAGCTTTTGACAAATGAGTCATAGCTTTTAGGTAGTGAGCACAGGATCAAACCTGTCGCAAACTCTGGAGGAATAGGGAATCCCAGCCTATCAAGATGATCTATGTACCCTCTCATCTTCATGACATGGTAACCAACAGATGCACCTTCAGCCATATTGCAAGACATAAGAGCCTTAGTGGTCTCATATCTATCCTGTCTGATCTGGTAACGGAACATTCCCTTTAGACGTGTTATCATCTCATATGACATCAATGTATCCAAGCCCTCATGTAGCTCCGGAATCATTGTGTCTACCATAAGACAAGAGACCTCCAGCGAGTCGTCGAAGTGCTTCTCATAAGCCCTCCACTCAGCTCCTGGAGCGCCCTTGGCAGGCTCTTTAGGGATAGGTTTATCAAGAACATAAAGTCTCCTCTCATGGGTGAGAACAATTCTCAAATTACGAAACCATTCGAGGAAATTTGTTCTAGTCAGTTTATCCTTCTCAAGGATAGGTCGCCGTGAAAATGTTGAACTATCAATTGCCATTTGATTCTACAATTAGAGATATGAATTTTAATTAGCAGTATATATATATCCACCTTTTTATAAAACCCAGTAAAATTTATTATAAGTGGCTAAGACCCATATTTCACCAAAGTTTACCGTCGCGGAGGGCGATCATGCACCCTTTGGCTATTTAGGTAGGTAACTCTTTACCAATCACATCTTATGTGACTCTTAGATCTTTATGGGACTGTATCATCATATGATACCTTTTATGGCATGTTTATCCCATCTAATGCCTTGAGGTCCAAAACCGTTTTGATAACCTCATTAAGTCACACAATAAAATTTGTGAATGGCTAGTCTCAAAACAACGAGGCCGAAGCTTAACCCCCATATTATCAAGGCCCACTAAACACGTGTCGCGGAGGGCGATCACCGCATCTAGCAAACCAAGACTTCAACGAGGCGTCGCGTTGAATCTCCCATTCACCCGTGTGTCCTCAAGATCAAGGTAAATACGTGTCGCGGAGGGCGATCACCGCTCTACGATGAACAAGATTTTGACAGGGTGTTTTATTGATGGCATTAAAACTTAAGATTTTCTAAAAGGGTTTGATTTTTAAAATGTTCCGTTTTATAGTCTAATTTTCAAACTCCCTTTTAAAATTAAACGAGTCATGCCACATGTTTATTTCCCCATGTATCGCATACATATAAACATGTGCCCGGATCTTGGATATTATGCAAAATCCCACGCTCGTATCGTAAACGTGGTTGTAGCGTAATTAACATAGCATGTTAAAATTTCGTACCCTAAACATACATCTAGCGCATCACATACAAACTAAATGTAAACAATACTGTGTTTAGATATGGCTCATCTACCCTATAATTCTCCCAAGCCAATGAGAGAACTTTTCTAAAAGAAAAATAAAAATTACATGAGAATAAACCCCAGTTACATTGAGGTATAGACTGAAAGTAAAATTTACAACAGAGTATCCAACACCACACAATCCACATATGAACAGTTCATATAATTATGTCAAACACAGCATACAACACATATCAAAAACCATTTTAGAATGTGTTTAATTTAGGGTTTGTGCAATTTTAACATGCCTTTTCTTGAAATAGGCCTTTTATCAATAATTGTAAAATTCAGGAATCTCATTCAAGAATTTAAATTATTGATCCCGAAAATTTTAAAATTCATAATTTTAATAAATTTCCATCCACCCTATTATAATTATAATTAAAACAATTTTATTTATAATTACAAGGGATTTCGACTTTAGGCCTTAGAATTCAAGAAATATTCAAATCAATCTCATTGATTTCATATGTATCTCATACATATAATTTGCACCTTTTACATAAGTTCCAAAACTTTTATGGTGGATCCTTTCGCAAAACAACCATTAGCATGTCAATTGAAAAGCGGTAAACACATATTACACATCACATGTATAATCACCAAAAACTAACACAGACCCAAAATAGCGTGGCTCTGATACCACTGTTGGGAAATCACGGGGCGCACCACGCAGCGGAAACAGGTATAAATTTAAAAAAAAATTTAAACGCATAACAAAATAAAATAGGCGCACAGTGATTTCTTTCCCAAGGATCTGCTATATGGATCTGTGTCAGTAAAAGGATTAGAGATTTACCCAAATCAATCGGCGACTTTTGTGTCTACGATGCTGAGGAGTCCACTCCAAGTGTGCTCCCTCCGCGGATGATCCACACGAACAGTTTTGGAGATGCCTAGGTGCTAGCCTCCTTCACTTCTCCAAGTGAACCAGGGACCTTTATCTACGGTGTTCTCTAATTCAAGAACTATTCTTGAATTCTCAAGAACCAGATGGCGCCTATGATCAAGAATCAAATTCTTGATCTCACACAACCTTGACACACAAAACCCCAAACTTCTTTTGGTTTATGCGCCACTTTCTCTCTCTAAGAAAAACAGGGTTGTGTTTTCTCTCTCTTCACCAAGATCCAAAATCGAATTTTGCTCTTGTGAATTAGCTAGGCAAAAGTCGAATTTTTCCCTAATGTGCAAGGCTCTCAAAATTCGACTTATGTTAATGTATATATAGGGTTTGGGGAGTTTGATAATTATAATTAGGGAATCCCTAAATTATAGGATTATCAAATTATAAAATTATGAGATTACAATAATATCACAATTTTAGAACTTGAGTTTCTAATTAAAATATTACCTTAATATTTCAATTTGAATTCAAATGCAATCTTGGATAATCAAATTGGAAGATCAAATCTTCCAAAGATCTCATAGTCATGCGCTATGTCCTCCCCCCTTTTGTTGGAATTTAATAAATCACAATAACAATCCTAACTTTTAGGAAGTTATAACTAACTTGTTATTTCCAACAATATTGAATTAAGATATTACCCCAATATCTTTAATTCAATCTTTTCAAATCTTGAATTCTAGTTTATTGAATTAAAATATTACATTAATATTTTAAACCCAATTGGACCTAGAATTCGACTTGCCCTATAAATATTGAATTAAAATATTACTCTAATATCTTTAATTCAATCTCCTTGAAATCTAGATCAAATCTTTGAATTCAAGTCATGATTTTAATTAACAAAACATTTTCATTAATTAAAATAGGCCTATATGAGGCGCCAACCTCAATCCTATTATCCTAATATTAGTGAATTTAATAAATCAATAATTTCCTAACTTTTAGGAACCTTATCCAATTTATTATTCCTAATTTTATAAATAGGAATATAATTGTAAATAGACTAATCACATTATCTATTTAACAATTAATAAATATATATATTTAAACTTGTCCCACAAATTTAAATATCATATCTGTAGATATTTATTTAAGACAATATTTCATGTCCCAAGACAGTCAATTATGTCTTAAACGGTGTCACCTATTGGACCCACGAATTAACCCTAATTCGTGTCCCAATGTGGCATCTTGATCCTGCTCGTGTGTGACCCAGCAGGCCCCACGTGAAGTTGGCAGCAAGTCATCTCTATGACTTACAAGTCGAGAGCGGACTCTAGCAAGCCATCACGACTACCCAAAACACGTGAGTTATCGTTTATCGCCGAAACGACTTAACCTTAGTACCACCTTGTCTTCATCCCTATTGCCCTACGATATTTTAGTCATGGATTAGGCACGGGAAAGTCATCCATAATCCAAACCTCAACTTTCTCGATTCCTTGAGTAAGTCCCATTTACATAGTGTGGCCACACATTCCTTGGACAGACTCATCGAGGGGCCCAGTTAAATATCTCCCATCTTTTATGAGGGACAAAATTCCATCTTGGTCAACCATATTCCTCAGCACGACAATCAACCAAACCCGTACCTAGCTCTTATGGCTACCCTGCTACGGGTAACGTTAGACTAGGCCAAAGTTTGACAACTACAACGCCGGAATGATGAAGACCTCAGGTCTAAGGGCATCATGACAGGTGTACAGGAGAGACTAGCTAATGACTAAAACCCATGCAGGACTCTCCGGGTCGGTCCAGCAATTTGTAACCCTTTACACAATTGCACCACGACACTCGTTCTAGCATCTAGTGCATGCATCTCTATGCACTGAGGTCATGCCAGTCTTGGTTCATTTCAAGTTCGCACTTGAATGAGCGACCAGGGACAGTTTAGATTAATTATCCCATAATTAATCACGGACTGTTATCATAGTAAACATGCTAATAATATGATAACCATTAATTTATCTCTATAAATTAATCAATATGTTCAAAACATATTTATAAAATGATTGGCCCTAGGGCACAATCTCCATCCTGCAGATTGGTCCCTTGTTCTTTTGGAGAAAAGAACTGAAGGCTAGCACCTCCGTGTTCAAAGAAACTATTCGTGTGGATTACTGGCAGAGGGAGAACGCTGGGAGTGGGCTCCTTGGACTCGCCTTGTTCAACCATCAGATTGAAACTCGTGAGGTATAACACTATCTAAAAGTTTTAAATTCTGCTAGCGGATCCGTTCGGGAATTCTAGGACCTAGGCGTTTAATTTTATTGTTTTTTTTTTGCTTCCGCTGCTTTAGGCGCCTAGGATTCCCAACAGTTCCTACACTAGGAACATCCATTAATGCGTCTAATCCCCATTGACATTACATTGCGTTCATGTAAGACCCGTGCTAGGGGTTTCGTACGGGGATCGGCAACATTATCCTCGACTGCTACTTTACATATCTTGACATCACCATCTTAAGGTGATAACAACTGAGTATATATCACTGTTGGAACATCAGTGGGGACCCAGTCCCATTAGGTGTCTTTCCTGTCTCCACAGGGTGACCACAAAGCATACCTCAGACACTAGTTTTACGGTCTGTTGGGAAATCCCCAGGGAAACACGCAGCGGAAGAAACGTAAATTAAAAAAAAACTTGCGCCCCCGGGGAAAACCCACCCTGAGATCCGCTAGCTGAATTTAAAACCAGATACGAAAAGTGTTATACCTCAGGCTTTCAATCGGATTGGTGATACGGGTGAGTCTAGAAGTCCGTCTCCACGTCCTTCCTCTACCGGTGATCCACACGAACAGTTTCCCGAACACGAGGTGCTAGCCTCCACGCCTCTTTCTCCAAAGAGACTCGGGATCCAATCTACAGATTCTGAATTCAGGAACTCCTTCTCTGAACTCTGGTGGATGGCGCCACAGATCAACAATCAGCAACAAAACTCCTTTTGTTCTATTGTTGTCTTCAAACCCGTAGAACCCACAACTTTCGATTACTCTTCTAACTCCTTAGAAGAAAATCGACTTCTCTCCTAAGGAAGGTGGGTGTCGATTTTTCTCTCTCTACAAAGGAGGAATTCGACTTCTCTCTCTAAAGTGAACTAGGGTTTCAGAATGTGCAAGGCATCAACTCATGGAGCTAGGCGACTTTTGCAGGCTTATATTTACTAAAATTACACTAATTTTATAAATATAAAATCTATGATATTCTATAATATCATTAATTTAGGCTTTGAATATCTAATTAAAATATTCCCAGAATATCTTAATTCAAATTCAAATTGCCAACTCAGAATCACAATTTGAAGATCAAATCTTCCAAGTGGGACCCATGAGCCTAGGCGCCTATTAGATCCAATTATTGGGAATTTTATAAATCAAAAATAACTCCTAAAAATAAGGACGTCATAACCAACTTATATTATCCCAATAATTTTTGAATTAAAAT
>QANZ01036972.1:0-20059 GCA_003254925.1 Chamaecrista fasciculata | reverse complement strand
AGACAACAATAGAACAAAAGGAGTTTTGTTGCTGATTGTTGATCTGTGGCGCCATCCACCTGGATTTCAGAGAAGGAGTTCCTGAATTCATAATCTGTAGATTGGATCCCGAGTCTCTTTGGAGAAAGAGGCGTGGAGGCTAGCACCTCGTGTTCGGGAAACTGTTCGTGTGGATCACCGGTAGAGGAAGGACGTGGAGACGGACTTCTAGACTCACCAGTATCACCAATCCGATTGAAAGCCTGAGGTATAACACTTTTCGTATCTGGTTTTAAATTTCAGCTAGCGGATCTCAGGGTGGGTTTTCCTCGGGGGCGCAAGTTTTTTTTTTAATTTACGTTTCTTCCGCTGCGTGTTTCCCTGGGGATTCCCCAACATTTGTAACTCCTTACATAATTGCACTATGACTCTCGTCCCAGCATCTAGTGCATGCATCTCTATGCACCGAGGTCATGCTGATCTTAGTTCATTTCAAGTTCCCACTTAAATGAGCGACCAGGGACAATTTAGATTAATTATCTCATAATTAATCAAGGACTGTTATCATAGTAAACATGCTAATAATATGATAACCATTAATTTATCTCCATAAATTAATCAATATGTTCCAAACATATTTATAAAATGATTGGCCCTAGGGCACAATCTCCATCAGGAACACGGTTAAGTGTGAACGCAACAGTTTCTAGAGCATGCCCCCAAAAGGATGGCGGAAGATCAGCCTGACTCATCATAGATCGGACCATATCTAATAAAGTCTGATTCCTCCTGTCGGAAACACCATTCCACTGTGGAGTTCAAGGAGGGGTAAGTTGTGAGACTATCCCACAACTTCTAAGATGATCAATAAACTCTTGGCTCAAATACTCGCCTCCTCGATCGGATCGAAGGACTTTGATTTTCTTGCCAAGTTGGTTCTCTACTTCACTTTGAAATCTTTTGAACATGTCAAAAGACTCTGACTTGTGCTTCATTAGGTAGACATAGCCATACCTACTGAAGTCATCAGTGAAAGTTATGAAGTATGAGTAAACACCCCTAGCTTGAGTACTCATGGGTCCACATACATCACTATGTATGATTCCCAATCAGTCAGGTGCTCTCTCACTGTGGCCAGTGAAGGGCGCCTTTGTCATTTTACCAAGTAAACAAGATTCCCAAGCATCATATGATTCAAAATCAAATGAGCTTAGAAGCCCATCTTTATGGAGCTTCTCTAGGCGTTTCTTATTTATATGGCCTAAACGACAATGCCAAAGGTACGTAGGGTTTGATTCGTTAATCTTGATCCTTTTGGTATCAACGTTATAGATATTGTTATCATGTTGTCGTTCTAATTTTAAGACGTAATGATTATCTTGCAAATCACCATAAGCAAATAAAACATTGTCTTTATAAATAGAACACCTTCCATTGCCGTTAACACATGTAAAACCTTCCTTATCCAAATAAGAAAGGGAAATAATGTTTGAACTCAATGAAGGTACATAATAACATAATAACAATTATTCAAAATGAAAATAAGCCCAGAGGGCAATACAAGCTCGTATGTTCCCACAGCAACAGCAGCAACTCTTGCTCCATTGCCTACGCGTAGGTCCACCTCGCTTCTGTCCAGCTTTCTATTGTCTTTAAGACCCTGCACATTTGTACAAATGTGAGAACCACATGCTGTATCTAATACCCAAGTGGTTAAAGTAGAAAGGTGAACGTCTATAACGAAGATACCTGAAGTATAAACCTCACTGCTCTTCTTCTTCTTTTGATCTTCAAATACAATTTTCTTTTCCAATGTCCTGGCTTTTGGCAGAAAAATCAAATTGCATCCTTTGAAGGCTTCGCCTTCTTGGCATGTTGTGGGTTAGGCTTGTTCCCTGGCTTGGTCTCACCAAACGGGGCTTTATCCTTCCTCTTTCCTTTGCCCATCCCTTTCCCCTAGTTTTTCTAAACCATCAAGACTGCATTAGGTGCCTTTTTAATGGATGCCTCAGCAGTCTTGAGCATCCCATGCAGCTCAGAAGTTGATTTCTCCATTCCGTTCATATTGAAGTTCATGACAAACTGGTCATAACTTCTAGGCAGCGAATTTAGGATCAAATCCATCGCAAGCTCTGAAGTAATGGGAAATCCCAGCCTACTAAGGTGATCTATGTACCACTTCATCTGTTGGAGATTATAGAGCAAGCGCAGCGGAAAAACGGTAAAATTAAAATTTTACAAAACCTTATAATCTCCTCCATAGATCCACTACTTGTGTTTATACCAGTGAGATGAGATGTTTACCTAAATCACGTATGCTGAGTGATTGCAATTTCTGAGAAGTCCACAGACTCGTGTCCTTCCTCTGCCGGTGATCCACACGAACAGTTTGGCAGATACTCAGGTGCTAGCCTTCAATCTCTTCTCCAAGATATTACGGGAACCGATCTACAATCTTGGAATTTCAAGAGCTCTTCTTGAAACTTCCAAGAACAAAGTGGCGCACTACCAAGAATCAAAATCTTGGCCACACAACTCTAGGGTTTTTCGCTTCTCTCACTTCCTCTAGGGTTGCGCGACTTTTCTTCTCTTTTCTCTCACCCAAGTCGACTCTTGCCCTAACTCTTAGGGTTAGGTCGAACTTTTAGAGCTAGGTCGAACTATTCTCCCTCTCTCTTCTTAAAACATTTAGGCGACTTTTGGGGTGATATTTATAGAGTCTCACTCTTGAAAATAGGGAATTATAATCTTGAAAATAGGGAATTACTAATCTAATTAGGGAATCCCTAAATCTTGATTATAAAATTACATTAATATTATAATTCAAGATTAAAAGGCAATCTCAATTTAAATTTCAAGATCATATCTTGAAATCCAAATCTTGAAAGCACACTTCCCATTGGTTGGAGTGAGTCAAGAGGATTCGAAATCTTAATTAAAATATTACATTAATATCTTTATTTAAAATTCAAAGTGCATTCTTGAAATTCAAAATGCAAGATGAAATCTTGCACTTGGATATCCAAGAATGCGCCACCCTCCCTATTATCTTATAGGAATTTAATAAATAAGAAAACAATCCTAACTCTTAGGAAGTTACAATAACATCCATGAGTAAAATACAGGAAAGCTACTTGTGGTTAGGCCTAATTTCACTTTTATGACGTGTGGTTTCAAAAGTTGCACATTAGGTACCTGTGAGTTTCGCCGTTAAACAGAAGCAGTACTTGTGTAATTTTCTGTTAAATTTTTGACGAAAAAAGCAGTACTTGTGGTTTGAAAAGTTGCACATTAGGTACTTGTGGTTTTGCTGAAGCTTGTGATGGAGATTGTGCCCTAGGGCCAATCATTTTATAAATATGTTTTGAACATATTGATTAATTTATAGAGATAAATTAATGGTTATCATATTATTAGCATGTTTACTATGATAACAGTCCCTGATTAATTATCAGATAATTAGTCCAAACTGTCCCTGGTCGCTCATTCAGGTGGGAACTTGAAATGAACTAAGACCAGCATGACCTCGGTGTATAGAGATACATGCACTAGATGATGGAACGAGAGTCATGGTGCAATTATGTAAAGGGTTACAAGTTCCTGGACTGACCCGGAGAGTCCTGCATGGGTTTTAGTCATGAGCTAGCCTCTCCTGTACACCTGTCACGATGCCCTTAGACCTGAGGTCTTCATTATTCCGGCATTGTAGTTGTCAAAGTTTGGCCTAGTCTAACGTTACCCGTAGCAGGGTAGCCATAAGGGTTAGGTACGGGTTTGGTTGATTGCCGTGCTGAGGAATGTGGTTGACCAAGATGGAATTTTGTCCCTCATTAGAGATGGGAGATATTTAACTTGGCCCCTCGATGAGTCTGTCCAAGGAATGTGTGGCCACACTAGTAAAAGGGACTTACTCAAGGAATCGAGAAAGTTGAGGTCTGGATTATGGATGACTTTCCCGTGCCTAATCCATGACCAAAATATCGTAGGACAATAAGGATCAAGACGAGGTGGTACTAAGGTCAAATCGTTTCGGGGTTAAACGATAACTCACGTGTTTTGGGTAGTCGTGATGGCTTGCTAGAGTCCGCTCTCGACTTGTGAGGCATAGAGATGACTTGCTGCCAACTTCACGTGGGGCCTGCTGGGTCACACACGAGCAGGATCAAGATGCCACACTGGGACACAAATTAGGGTTAATTCGTGGGTCACATTGGTGACACTGTTTAAGACATAGTTAACTGTCTTGGGACATGAAATCTTGTCTTAAATAAATATCTAAATATATGATATTTAGATTTGTGGGACAAATTTAAATATATATATTAATTGTTTAATAGATAATACGATTAGTCTATTTACAATTATATTCCTGTTTATAATATTGGGGAATAATAAATTGGATAAGATTCCTAAAAGTTAGGAGTTTATTGATTTATTAAATTCACTAATATTAGGATAATAGGAGAGGAGGTTGGCGCCTCATTTACTAGTATTTTAATTAATAAAAATGTTTTGTTAATTAAAATCATGGCTTGAATTTGAATTCAAAGATTTGATCTAGATTTCAAATGATTGAATTAAAGATATTAAGGTAATATTTTAATTCAATATTTATAGGGGAATTCGAATTTTAGGTTCAAATTGAATTAAAGATATTAGGGTAATATTTTAATTCAATAATGAATTAGAATTCAAAATTCAAAAGATTGAGTTAAAGATATTAAGGTAATACTTTAATTCAATATTGTTGGAAAATAACAAGTTAGTTATAGCTTATTAAAAGTTAGGATTGTTATTTTGATTTATTAAATTCCAACATATTTTAAATGGGGATGGCGCATGACTTGGGGATCTTGGGAAGATTTGATCTTCCAATTTGATTCTCAAAGATTGCATTTTGAATTCAAATTGAAATATTAAGGTAATATTTTAATTAGGAATTCAAGTCCTAAAATTATGATATTGAGATCTCATAATTTTATAAATTGATAATCCTATAATTTAGGGATTCCCTAATTATAATTATCAAAGGCCCCAAACCCTATAAATACATAGCATAAGTCGAAATTCATCATGCCATGCACATTAGGGAAATTCGACTTTGGCCTAGCTAATCACAAGGGAAAAATACGATTTTTTCTCTTGGTGAGGAGAGAGAAAAACGCAACCCTAGCTTTCTTAGAGAGAGAAAGTGGCGCACAAACCTAAAGGAGTTTAGGGTTTGTGTGACAAGGTTGTGTGGGATCAAGGATTGGATTCTTGATCATAGGCGCCATCTTGTTCTTGGAGAATTCAAGAATAGTTCTTGAATTGAAGAACACCGTAGATAGAGGTCCCTGATTCACTTGGAGAAGTGAACGAGGCTAGCACCTAGGCATCTCCAAAACTGTTCGTGTGGATCACCGGCGGAGGAAGGACACATCACGTGGACTTCTAGGACACGCCCCGTACAGCCAAACCGATGGGAACTCGTGAGGTATACCACTATCTTAACAGGTTTTAAATTCAACTAGCGGATCCGTTCGGGAATTTAGGCCCAGGCGCGTTTTAAGTTTTAAATTTTTAATTTTATATTTCTTGCTTCCGCTGCGTTTTGCGCCTTGAATTCCCAACAGCTTGAACTACAGATTAACTTCATATTTTGATTGTATTTTGTTTACTTGTGTTACTCATGGATGTTATTGTACTTATGTTGTTTATGACTATTGACAATCAATCTTAAATATATTTGGATGATTACTCATGACATTTTATAGATGTTTGGATGTTTAAACTTAACAAGATTCAAGAATAATATTGAAAAACATAACCAAATTTCCATTAATAAAGGTAAGGCAAATAATTGTCATTTCTTACAAACTTCCATAAACATAACCAAACACATAATCTAATTGCAGATACATTAATTTGCTAATAAGGCAAATAATTGCCATTTCTTCCAAACTTTGCTCCCCAAAGTACAAAGAGAGTAATCAACAGAAAAAACACCCAAGATCCTAACAACATCTGCACTAAATTTTTTTTGCCTCTTATTTGTCTTCATCATGCTTTCATTTGTCTTCAACTCCTTGATTTCAGCTTCAAGCTTGGCAATTTTTTCTTGAACCTTTTGTCCAAATTCACGGCCGCATGGGCATGTTGGTTCATCAATCCAATCAAAAAAACCACATTGATAAGGCTGCAAAGCATGAAATGGAACAAACCATTAACTTAACCAGAAATACAACAAACTACAAAATAACAATTTTCTACACACCTGATACTTCGGGCAAGTCCAAAATCGCCTTCCAAAGAGCAAGGTTTCCAAGATGAACGCATGACTACATACTCACCACAACCACAACGAATCCTACGACCACGAAATGAAGATGATGAAGTTGAAGATGAATGTCAAGCAGTTGCCATGAAGTCATCCAAGGAAATGGATGAAGAAAATGGATAAAATAAAGACCAAAGAGTTGGGGATTTTAGACTTGAAGCTGCACAGATGAAGAGAATGGATGAAGGTGAAGAAAATGGATGGAAATGAAGGCTTATTAGGGTTTCCAATGGTTTAAAACATCAAAGAGCTGCGCACATGACTCTCACATGCGTTTTTTTTTTTTCAAATTTAATGGAAAATTACACAAGTACTGCTTTCGTTTAACGGCGAAACACACAGGTACCTAATATGAAACTTTTGAAACCACACGTCATAAAAGTGAGATTAGGCCAAACCACAGGTACCTTTCTTGTATTTTACCCTATTAATATCCTTAACAAATTGAATTAAAATATTACCCTAATATCTTAATTCAAATTTAAATCTTGAATTCAAATTTAAATCTTGAATTCAAATTAACAAAATCATATTTCATTAATTAATTCAAGAGTGAGGCGCCACCCTCATCTTGTTATCTTTCAATATTAGAGAATTTAATAAATCAATAATCCCCTAACTTTTAAGAGACTTTGCCAATTCATTATTCCCTAATATTTTAAATAACAACTCAATTGTAAATAGATTAATCAAATTAACTATTTAACAATTAATATATTTAAACTTGTCTAACAAATTTAAATATCACAAACGTAGATTCTATTTAAGACAAGACTTCATGTCCTAAGACATTCAACTATGTCTTAAATTGTGCCACTAAAGTGACTCACGAATTAAGCCCTAATTCGTGTCCCATTACAATATCTTGATCCTGCTCATGTGTGACCTAGCAGGCCTCACGTGAAATTGGCAGCAAGCCATCTCTATGACTCACAAGTCGAGAGCGGACTCTAGCAAGCCATCACGACTACCCAAAACACGTGAGTTATCGTTTTAACATTAACGACTTAACCTCAGTACCACCTTGTCATAATCCCTATTGTCACACGATATTTTGGTCATGGATAAGACATGGGAAAATCATCCTTGTAATCCAAACCATAACTTTCTCGATTCCTTGAGTTAGTCCCATTACCTTGTGTGGTCACACATTCCTTAGACAAACTCATCGAGGGGCCCAGTCAAACATCTCTCATCTTAATGAAGGACAAAACTCCTTCTTGGCCAACCACATTCCTCAGCATGGCAAACAACTAAACCCATACCTAGCCTGTATGGCTACCCTGTTACGGGCAACGTTGGACTAGGCCAAAGTTTAGCATCTACAACGCCAGAATAGTCAAGATCTCAGGTCTAAGGGCATCGTGACAGGTGCACACTAGCTTATGATTAAACCCATGCAGGACTCTCCGAGTCGGTCCAGCAACTTGTAACCCTTTACATAATTGCACCATGACTCTCGAGAAGCATCACATGCGTGTATCTCTATACACCGAGGTCATGCTGGTCTTAGTTCATTCACATTCCCACGTGAACAATCGACCATGGACAATTCAGAATAATTATCACATAATTAATCAAGGATCACAGTAAACATGCTAATAATATGATAACGACATAATTTATCATCCATAAATCAGTCAAACAATATGTTCATACATAAAATGATTGGCCCTAGGGCACAATCTCCATAAAAAAAACCTTAATATGTGCCCTAAGAGCACATGTTAGAAAGACCCATAATATATAATTTATCGGCTGTCCAACTAAACAAACAAAAATCTTGTCAAGAGTAATTTATAATTTTAAGTTTAATTTTTTTATATTTAAACTTGAAACGAAATATATATATATATATACTATATCATATGTCCGAGGTCTTCTTTGATATTTAGTCATATAAAATTATATTCTAAAATAAATATCTACAAAAAATATTTCTAAATATATATATATAAAAAAAAGTTCCCATGTAACTCATATTCTTCATGAATTCCAAGAGTTGAGTTTAAATTTCAAAACTCTTTTTTCCTCATTTGTTTTATATTATTATATATCTTTAATTTTCACGTTTCAATTATTCTTAAAAAAATTTCAAAATTTAAGATAAAATTTGCGCTATATTATTTTTAATCATTTTTATTATTTTAAAATAAAAAATTAAATTATTTTTATTTTTATATAATTATTTTTGTTTTTATTATAATTTCATATAAATATTTGCGTGCCCGTTAGAGCACGCAAAGCCCCTAGTATATATATGATTAATTTCATAAAATTAATGACCCACTTTTGAGTCTAATTTTTTTTGTGACCTTTGTTTTTTTAACTATTTTGACTAGACAGAGAAAGAACTTGTCGGGAGTAACTCGTAATTATGATTTCATCGCATTAGGAATTGAAACAAGATAAATATGACAATATTCAATAATTAAAGACCAAAATGGAAATACTAGAAAATATTAAGGACAAAAATAGACACAAAGAATATATTAGCTAGGGACTAAAATATATATATATATAATTTTACCTATAGTCTAATCTCAAAATTTAACGCATGTTTAATTTTAAGGCAAACAACCATGCATTTTGGACCCCATAGTTTATATCAACTTGTCAATTTCGTCTCCAGTATTTTTTTGCGATCAATTTTGTCTTTAATGTTTCACATTTTGGTCAATTTTATTCTTTGACTAGCTTTTTTCAATAAATTAACTATAAACTTCATCCTATTTTTCAATCTGAATTAGGATTTAAGTTTTTTTTCTAATTATTTTATATTACATGTTTGAGTCACATAAATTATTATGTTGTTAATATTTGGTTTAAGTAAGAGCAAAAGATACAATTGACCAAAATTTGAAACATTAAGGACAAAATTGACCACAAAAAAATATTGGAGGGACGAAGTTGACAATTGGTGTAAAGTTTGGGGACTAAAATGGTACTTTTTCCTAGTTTTGATATGTCCCCTTCCAAACAAATGTATGTATGGCCATGAAGTTTTCCACGTATCCCTTGATTATTGGTTGGTATGCTTTCTGATTAACTTATATATATATATATATATATGTCTGAATTATACTGTACTATGGTTTCCTATCCATATGTTATTTCAAGTTGTCTTGAACATGTGGTTCATGAACGAGAACACGAATTGTAATGTCATTATCGCAATTTACAAATGAAGGCCGTTATCGTGTATATAAATATATAGATTGCCTTGCTTCATCACATTGCTTTAAACGTGTGAATATATATATATATATATATATTCTATTTTGGTCTAAAATAGTTATATATATGGCATCTTCACATTGGACAATTAATTCTAACCACATGTACACATAAACCTCAAAGTTCAAATTAATTAGACTCACAAGTCACAACTTCAATAGGATATATGACTTCTTGCTATCTCTTTTCATGAATAAGTTATTGTGTTTTTCACATGTTAATTACAAAGTTATAGTTTTTTTCTTCGTAGAGAAAAAGTTGTAGTTTTTTTTTTTTATATATATATGGAAAAAAGTTATAGTTTTGGGCTATTAGCCGAAAGGAAAAATGTTCAACGAGTCTGTTATTGTCAGATACTCATATGACCTTACGTACAAGTTATAGAGACCATTCATTGTTTATCACTACCATTTGTTTTACTTGAAAAACTAAATTTACATTTAAAGTTCCTAAAAAAACATTATAGAAATTAGAAAATGGTCCGACGCTAAGCAAGTAAGCAACCTCATCTTTTCAACACAAATACATCTCTTTTGATTTGTGAATTATAATGGGAGCCATGTCTACTGAGCAAGTCCTTCACATGGTTGGCGGCGACGGAGAAACAAGCTACGCCAAAAATTCGTTGCTACAAGTATGTAATAATATTATTATTAACTTTCAACGCTTTTGAATACAAATTAAATAATTGTGTTATTATTTATATATATACATAATATTGCGTTAATTATTTGTAGAGAAAGGCGATGGTGAGAGTGAAACCAATGCTTGAAGAAAGCGTGATGAAGATGTACTGCAAAAGTAGGGTTCCAATTAGTTGTTTTAGAGTGGCGGATTTAGGGTGTTCGTCAGGACCTAATGCACTTTTGGCGGCGGCTACTATAATCGCCACTGTTAATGAAGCAAGTGGTAAATTGAAAGTTGATGCACCGGATTTGCAGATTTTTCTTAATGACTTGTTTGGGAATGATTTCAACTCAGTGTTTAAGTCACTCCCACGGTTCTATTACAAGCTATTACTTAAGCAGGAAGATGATGATGATAAACGATTCATCCCAAAGTGTTTCGTTAATGCAACACCTGGCAATTTCTATGGCAGACTTTATCCTGCCAATTCTATTCATTTCTTTCACTCTTCTTACTCTCTCCAATGGCTCTCTCAGGTCAGTTATATATATAATCTTAAGGCCGAAGCTCGGTTTTGGTCCCTCATGTTTGCTCAAAGCTTGGTTTTGGTCCCTCTTATTTGCTCAAGGTTCCGATTTGGTCCTTCAATTTGTTTTCATTTCGTTTTGGTCTCTCATGTTTGCTCAAAGTTCCATTTTGGTCCCTCAAGTTTCCAAAAAGTTCCACCCTTAGTCCTTGACTTTTTTTCCATCCACTTCTTCCGATAAAAAAAGGAAGAAAAAAAATAAACTTTCATCTCCCAATAATTTTGCTCTTTTGCATTAAGGTCGTTCCCTTTTGTAAAAGATCAAAATTGTTGGGAGATAAAAGTTAGTTTTTTTTTTCTTTTTTTCAACAGAAAAAGTGAAAGGAAAAGAGTCAGGGACTAACGTTGGAACTTATTAGAAACTTGAGGGATCAAAACGGAACTTTGAGCAAACATGAGGGACCAGAACGGAACGAAAAAAACTTAAGGGACCAAAACGACACTTTGACCAAACATGAGGGACCAAAATAGGACTTTGGCCTAATCTTAAAATACGTTAAAATTTTTAAAAGCTTTAGTTATTAATTATGCATAAACTATAAACACTCAACTTGATAGCATAGTGTAAAAAATTCTTAAACCCTTTGATTTTGTACAAAAGATTTTATTTTTTAAAAAAATTTCACTCAAAATAATAAATATTTTTAATTTTAGAGAAAATTTACTTTTTGGTCCCTGAATATTTACCAAGTCAATTAATCAGTCCCTAAATAATTGAAATATACAACTTGATACATGAATTATTGCATTCGTCAACCATTTTAATTTGTTCATGAGTCAAATTAAAGGACCAAAGAGTATAAATTCATTATAAATTTAAGGACCAAAAAGTATTAATTTTTTGCAATTCAAAAACCAAAAAGTATAAAATCAATTTAAATTCATGGACCAAATAGTTGACAATTGCTATATTTTAGAGACCAACTCGTGTAATTTGAGGGTTTAGAGACTGATTTGTTGACTCGGTATAAATTCAGGGACCAATAGTATATTTTCTCTTAATTTTATTTTTTTTACAATATTTGACATTTTCCAAGATTCAAAGTTAATTTTGGTTGCATTTTATATATATAGTAACAGAATATATATATATATATATATATAATGAAATAAAATCTTAATAATAGGGTTCTTTCACACAAAATCAAGAATTAGTCTTCATCTTTCTTGTCTTTAATGAATTTCGCTTCTTATAAAAAAAAAAAAGAATTAGTCTTCAAAGATATATGAATAATGATCATGAATGTAACAAAATGCTTCACAAACATCAGGTTCCAAAAGGGTTGAATGATGACAAGCGTATTCATGAATGCTACTTTGAGCGGTTTAGTAAAGACTTCAGAATATTTTTGAGATCACGTTCACAAGAGCTTGTGTTAGGAGGAGCCATGCTTTTAACATTCATTGGCAGCTATCATGCTTCTCAATCTTTAACTACTGCAGGCCTCATTCACATATTACTCGCTGAAATGGTCTTACAGGTATATGTATTACATTTGTTATAACTTCAAGTTTGAAATTACTTATGTATGTACTACTTAGGAGTTAGGACATGCAAAACACTAGTCGTCATTATATATATATATATGGTTTTGACTTTTGATCCTGTCGGTTAGTCCAATATATTTTTGTAAGATGTCATAAAATACTAATACTAATACATACTAATAAAATTTACTTTTATATAACATTTTTGAAGAATATATAAAAAGGAATAGGTAAAGTTCCTTATATCCTTGTTATAAAGTTTTTTCCATCATAAAATTGATTTACATTCTCTTTCTTCTATGATCTTCATGCAAAAATGTGTGTTTAATATTTTCTCTAACATGATTGGTCATGCATAAAATTTTTGTCACGTGTCAAATGTTGATTAGAGAACCGTATAAAAGATATAAGGAACCTTACCTAAGTCTTGCCCATATAAAAATTAAAACTAATCATCAACTTCTCTCAGACAAGTACAACTGCCAAACTGTCTGTACTCTGTCATATAATTTTTATTTCGAAACTTTTAAATTATAATTATATGTTTGTTATTGGTAATGTAATTGTTGACAATTAATGATGCAGAATTTGATCGAAGGAGAAAAATTGGATGGTTTTGGTATCCCAAATTACTATCCTACGGTTGAGGAAGTGAGAGAAATAATAAAGGAAGAAGGGAGTTTTAGTGTTGAAAGAATGGAGAGTCTAAGAACAAGTTGGGATGGATCAAGCTTAGATGAAGATGGAAGTGATTTTGTGGATGATAATGAGAGAGGAGAGTTCGTAGCCAAATGCATAAGAGCTGTGATGGAACCTATTTTGAAGGCACATTTTGGAGAAGAAGAAGAAGACATAATGATGATTGATGAACTATTTATGAGGTTTCAAAACAAGGTTGCCCAACTCATGCCAATATTGGAATACCCTCTCTTGGTCATTTCTCTGGTTAAAAATGCTTGAATTCATTCATGAATTCAATGTGTGGGATGGATCAACCGAAATGTCTCATTTAAACGTAATTTAAACATACAATCCAGGTTGTCAAACTCTTAAAGTTTTATATATGTCTGAACAATATATTGTAAATATATAGTTAGGGGCTTTTGTCATACCTTGTATGAGGAGCGATATGGACTTAGCTCAGGACCCTTGATGTATTAGATTCAGCGTGATATGAGNCAAATGTAGATTTTATTTAAGACAAGACTTCATGTCCTGAGACATTCAACTATGTCTTAAATTGTGTCACTAAAGTGACTCACGAATTAACCCTAATTGGTGTCCTATTACAGTATCTTGATCCTGCTCATGTGTGACCCAGCAAGCCTCATGTGAAATTGGCAGCAAGCCATCTCTATGACTCACAAGTTGAGAGCGGACTCTAGCAAGCAATCAAGACTACCCAAAACACGTGAGTTATCATTTTAACATCAACGACTTAACCTTAGTACCACCTTGTCATAATCCCTACTGTCACACGATATTTTGGTCATGGATAAGGCATGATAAAGTCATCCTTGTAATCTAAACCATAACTTTCTCGATTCCTTGAATTAGTCCCATTACCCTGTATGGCCACACATTCCTTAGACAAACTCATCGAGGGGCCCAGTCAAATATCTCTCAACTTGCAATGAAATTGAAACTATATATATACAATAGTTTATTTTGTATGCATGCAAAAATTAATTTAAGGCTTTTAATTATTAAAAGTTTAAAACTAAAAAACTAAAAAAAAAACATTTTATTATATTTTATAATAAAAAATCCAATAACTATTTTTATAAATTATTTATTATTATTATTATTATATTATTATATTTTAGTAGTAAATTTTTTTCACTTGAAGTATTAAGTAATTTCTTCTACTAATAATTTCTTTTTCTTTTAATATTTTATGTTAAAATCAATTTTATTATATGATTTGAGAGATCAACTATCACAACACTTTTTTTTTTACCTAAACTATCATACACTTCAAACACATATATAATACTAGGGGCTTTGCGTGCCCTAACGGGCACGCAAATATGTATGTAAAATAAATAAGGGACTAAATTGTTAACTTAGTAAAGAAAGAGAGACTAAATAGTAAATTTTCTCTTATTTTTAATTTCATAGACTATAATTTTAAACATGGACAACCAGAGAGAGGTGGAGCCATATAATATTAGATAATAGTATATATACATATAATAAAAGGAATGCAAGGAATGCCTACATTAAAGAATATGGATATATATAAACAATAATAAACTATTTAATAATTATGTTGAAATTTGATACCAAGGTCCAAAGGGTATAAAAATACACATGTTACGCACGAGAATTGCACCATGCACAAACAATTAATAAAATAGAAGTATTTCTTTATTTTGATTAATCATATAAAATAAGCTCACCCTTAAGTTTTATGGTATGAAGACATTTAATCTATGCTATATTTTAAGTTACTGGTATATAGATACAACTAATCACTGAGATATATGGATTAATTAATTAATCATCCAAATTAATTAAGATTTCGATTAATTAAATTAGTTCCGATAACTGATCAAGTTTCGAATATACTCACGCTAGAATATCTTCTCTTGTTTATTATAATGTCAAAGGGAGATGGTCATCTGGCCAAAAAAACAAAAAGGGAGATGGTCATGACGAATAATTTCTCAATAATTAATTTTTATTAATAATAAATAATAATATCCTTAAATAATCAGAGTGACTTCTAAGAGATTCCATCAATATCATAGATAAAGTTCACACTTCACACAGTTTGAATTAAGGCGCATGTCGTTAAAGAAATCATTTTCTGGTAGTGTTCTCACTTCTCATAAACTTAAAATATAAGATAAATAAAAAAAAAGTCCAAATGTAATTTTGGTCCTATATCTTTTGTTGAGTTATCAATTTGGTCTCATATTTTTTTTGTTACACTTTTAGTTCCATATCTTTTGTTGAGTTCCCAATTTAGTCTCATTTTTTTTTACAGGTTTGGTCTCATATCTTTGGGTCAATTTCAGAATTGGTTCTATATTTTTTGATCATGTGTAGAAGTGGTCCCTTATCTTTGTAAAATGACCAATTAATGGTTGATCATTTTGCAAAGATATAGAACCAATTCTACAATTTAACCAAAAGATATAGGATCAAATAGGGATTATTTACAAAGACATGGAATCAAAAGTGCAAAAAAATGGATAAAGGACCAAGTTGAGAACTCAACAAAAGATATGAGACGAAATTATACTTTGGCAAAAGAATTGAAAGAGATGGCCGAAAGAAATCAAATTGACTAAAACGCAAGCTTTGAACAGAAAAGTTGGTCGTTTACCGACCAACACAAGTAGACTCGAGTGGGTCCCACTCGACCGACTCACATGAACCGGATTGTATATATGTGATACGTCACCTTTCGGCCCATAAAAAAAATATGTCTATGGCTACGGGTCCCATATACATACTTGACACTTGAGTGTTGAGGATATAAATATACATATATAAAAGAAAATTTATTATTATTTTTTTTTGGCCAACAAAGAAAATTTATTATTTAGTTCTTGAATTTACACTGAGTTAATTAATCAGTCCTTGAATAATCAAAATATATGATTTAACTACTGAAATATTTTATAATTATCAACTATTTGATTTCTAGTGACAATTTAATCTTTGAAGTTGAACTAATTTTATACATTTTGATCTCTAAATTTATACTAAATTAATACTATTTAGTTCTTAAATTTGAATTGATTTTATATTTTCTAGTTCTTGATTATGTACTTAATTAATAATATTAGGTCACTGAATTTGAATTAATTTTATATTTTTCGACCCCTGAATTTTTATTAAATTTATACAATTTGGTCCCTAAATATGTAGTTTTTGGCCCATGACTGTATATTAGCAAAATGTCACTTGTGAAAGAACATAGTACCAAAGTAAAACTGGTCCATACCTCAAGGTACCAAAATGTAATTTACCCTTCATAATATTCATGTCCTACCATTAAAAATTAAAAAAAAAAAACTTNATTATTATTATTATTATTATTATTATTATTATTATTATTATTATTATTATTATTATTATTATTATTATTATATGTGTGTGTGTGTTTCATATAGAATTTTATTTTTGCATATAGTTTATGTGACTAACTAGAATGTCTCTAATATGTACGTAATATTTGATTAATGCCTACGGGTTACTCTTGATGAGTATATTTTATGTTCAGTTGGGATCACTAACAAATAAAATTAAATTGGGCTTGAAAGTGATTTTTTATAATTTTCACTTTTTAGTTCTAGAACCACTTTGAGGCCCGATTTGATCTCTTTATGTTGACGACCTCAACCAAGTAGAAAAACACAGTGTTGTTAGAGCCGAACCGGATAGAGACTCGGACAAGCATTCGGTTCACGGTCTGATTGGTTTAATCGGTTGAACCATTGGTCGGACCGGATGACTCAACAAATAATTATTTTTAAAATATTAAATATAAATACTATATATTTTTTTGTTTGTGGTTTAAGAGATGAATTTAATTTATTACTAAATACATTTCTTCATCTAAATAATATAATTTTTCTCTCCACTACTAAAGATTATAGATTAAATGCATTTTTTAAAGCAAGTGAATGGACTTAATGTATCTTAAACAAGATCTAATAAGTCACAAATTCATAACAGCTAATTAAATTCAACATTTCGACCCTCAAATTTCAAGTTCAACACAAAATAGAGGAAGATTACCAAATAAGAAACTGAATAGAGAGCATAAGCAAAAAAAAAATGAGATTTTTTTAAAAAATTAAAAAAAAAATTAGTTGGACCACCGGTTCGGTCCAGCGGTTCGACCTCGGTTTGCCGGTTTTGTCCGGTTAGAACCGGTCCAACTGCCAGTTTGGTTTTTTTGGTCGAACCCACTCGCTTTCACATTCGGTTGACGGTCAGACCGGTCGGACCGTCCGGTCCGGTCCGTTTCTGACAACACTGGAGCAACATTTAGCCCGGGTTTCGTCACACTTGAAATTAAAATGAAAGAGATATGACTGCATGTAGTCATTGAGACCAAGGAGTGAAATATTTGGAAAACATGTAAGACCAAAATCGCAACAAAAAAAGATAAAGGGCTATATTACAACCTACCCCAAAGAAATAGGACCAAAATTGAACTTTGACTAAAAAACCTATTTTGACAATACTATGGAACAATCGGCTTAGGGAGGAACATTAACAGGGTCCCTTGATAAGCACCACTTGTAGCAATTGATCTTACCTCACTAATCTTGTAATCTAGCATACATGATATTTTTCCTTTGTAATTCCCTTGTATGCTCTCTCTAATCTTTCTTTGTCATGGCCACGAGTATAGTAACTTGTAAAACATCATACGTTCTCGCCAAGCTAAGTTCGTCTAAAACAAGGGTGAACCCTTGAAGGATTACCTTGACAGATTTACCAAAACATGTAGATCGTTGGTTTGAAAGATGATGTAGTTGTTCATGCTATCTACATACATTGTTAAAAAAAAAAAGAAAAATACTAATAACAAAATCAATTTTACAACGGTTAATTTTGGGATTTGCAACAGTTACAACCGTCACAAAATTCATTTGTGATGATTTTCTAAACTAGGAAAAATCCATTACGAATACTAACTGGTGAACCAAATATGTCACGTATTTACAATCAATCAATTTAATATTAATTCTTTCTTGTTTCTCCCCTCTATCTTATGTCTTCATTTATCCTCTCTATTTCCTTAAAAAAAGAATATCTTTGCCTGAGAATTACTTACACGAGTATTGCCACTAAATCGCTATCGTTTTCCCATTATCTTTTTGTTAGGGTAACTATTTGGCGTTAATCATATTTAAAAATACTGGTCACCAAAAATTTTATTTATTTTGTCCTACTACTATTATCTTGCCGAGAAAATTTTCTTCCCAACTGGAATCATCAACAAATGAGGTCAAATTACGCCCAAAAGTAGTTTTGGAACCATAAAGAGGACCAAAAAAAAATGAGAAATCACTTTTGGGCCCGATTTGACCTCGTTTGCTTATGGTTTCAACTGGGTAGAAAAATGACTTGTCAAGAGTAACCCGTAACTTTGAACTCATTGCAATTGGACTTAATACGAGAGAAATATTATAAACTTTGCTCGTTTGACTGTGAAACGAGTGACCCACTTTTGGAGCCTAATATGACCTTAATTTCTAACGGACCCCACTAGACAAAGAAATAACTTGTCAAAAGGAACATGTAGCTTGAAATTCATAACATTCAAAATTGAAACGAGAGACATATAACCACATCCAGTCATTGTAACCAAGAAGTAAAATTTTTTAAAAACTTGGAGGACTGAAATTGCAACAAAAAATGATGAATGACTAGATTGCAACTTATCTCAAAGATACAGACCAAAATTGCCCCTTAAATAAATAATAATAATAATAATAACAATTGTAGTCTATTTACCAAATTTGAGTAGAATTAATGTTTTTCTAAACTGTTAATGTAGATAGGTGAGAGAAATCCAAAATTCACATATATGATAATAATGATAAAAAAAACCAAATAACATATCTAGATTTGGGCTGATAACTCTCCTTTATCTCATGGCTTCATTTATCCTCTCTGTTTTTGTCTGAAAATCACTTATCTATTGACACGAGTATTGCCACTAACTCGCTACCATTTTCCCATTGTCTTTTTGTTAGGGTAACTAGTTGGCGTTATCCATATTTAATAATACTTGTCACAAAAAAATTATTTATTTTGTCCTACTACTATTATTTTGCTTTTATAAAATTATCCTTAAAAACATAAGTCAAAATAATTTTTTGATTGTATATAAAATAGAGGCCAAAGTATAATTTTGGTCATTTGTTTTTGGGGTAAGTTGCAATCTAATCCTTTATCATTTTTGTTTGCAATTTTGGTCCTTCAAGTTTTCCAAAAGTTTTACTCACTGGTATCAAAAACTGAATGTGATCATATCTCTCTTGTTTCAAGTGCGAATGTGACAAAACCTAAGATATGTTGCTTTTGACGAGTCATTTCTTTATTATGTTGATGCCATCAATAAAACAAGGTCAAATTAGGATTCGAATGCGGGCTGCTCGTTTTACAGTCAAACTGGTATAGTTGGTCATATATCTCTCATTTCAAGTTTGATTGCGACAAGTTCAGAACTATGGATTACTCTTGCCGAGAAATTTTTCTTCCCAGTTGGAATTCATCAACAAATGAGGTCAAATTAGGCACAAAAATAGTTTTGGAACCAAAAAGAGGAAAAAAAATGAAAAACCACTTTCGGGTCTGATTTGACTGCATTTGCCGATGGTCTCAACTAGGCAGAAAAATGACTTGTCAAGAGTAACCCGTAGCTTTGAACTCATGCAATCAGACTTAATACGAGAGAGTTATGACTAACTTCGCACGTTTGACTGTGAAACGAGTGACACACTTTTGGAGTTTAATATGACCTTATTTGTTGACGGCCTCAACTAGACAAAAAAAGAACTTGTCAAAAGCAACATGTAGCTCAGAGTTCATAACATTCGAACTTGAAACGAGAGAGATATAGCCACATTTTGTCATTGTAACCAAGAAGAGAAATTTTTGAAAAACTTAAAAGACTAAAATTGTAACAAAAAAAATGATAAATGACTGGATTGCAACTTATCTCAAAGATAAGGGGCAAAAGTGCCCCTAAACTAAATAATAATAACCACTAAGTGCGTGGGTTAGTTGGTTAGAGGTTGTTTCTGTTGGGAAATCACAGAGGGAGCGCAGCGGAAGAGAATTCAAAA
>QANZ01036965.1:0-25940 GCA_003254925.1 Chamaecrista fasciculata | reverse complement strand
AAATTTTTAAAGACACATATTTTTACTCGTTTTGGCACGCCTAGGGCCATAATTAGTGATGGAGGGTCACATTTTTGTAACAAACTTTTCAAAAACCTCCTCACTAAATATGGTGTTAAGCACAAAGTGGCCACGAGTTATCATCCACAAACTAGTGGGCAGGTGGAGATTTCTAACAGGGAGATCAAACAAATTCTGGAGAAGACTGTTGGTCCTTCAAGAAAGGATTGGGCTTCAAAGCTTGATGATGCGTTATGGGCATACCGGACCGCATATAAGACTCCCATCGGAATGTCTCCATACCGCTTGGTGTTTGGAAAAGCTTGCCATTTACCAGCTGAACTTGAATATAGAGCATTCTGGGCAATTAAGAAGCTTAATTTTGATTTGAAAGCAGCTGGAGAGCATAGGTTACTTCAACTTGATGAACTTGATGAGCTGCGAAATGACGCATATGAGAATGCTAGGATTTATAAAGAGAAGACAAAGAAATGGCATGATGCTCATATTAATAGAAAAGAGTTTCATCCAGGTCAGAAGGTGTTACTGTTTAACTCTAGATTGAAACTTTTTCCTGGGAAACTCAAGTCCCGTTGGTCTGGTCCATTTTGTGTGAAGAAGGTATTTCCTCATGGGGCGGTTGAGTTGATTGATGAGAAGTCAGACAATACTTTTCTGGTTAATGGGCAGAGGCTTAAGCCATATTGGGAGACTGTGAGCGATCCTTCCAACACTGTCATCCACTTGGATGATCCTCCATGAGCTCAAAAAGTGAAGAGTCAAGCTCAAGACTATAAATGAGCGCGGTTCGGAAGGCGTTTAGAGCCTTCTTTCTTCTATCTCTTTCTTAAGTTTATTTTATAGTATTTTTAGTGTTTTAATGAGTATTTTGGTGTGTTTGTTGCGTGTTTCAGGAGGATTTCTATTCAATATTACCATGTTTGAAGTTGTTTTTGAAGCAAGAGCAAAGAACGGTAACCCGATTCTATGTTTGGTAGCTTGAGTTGGTAAGTTTTTATCATTTAATGCATTTTTTTAGTCATTTTTTAAAATTCAGCTTGCCTAGGCGAGCTAAATCTTGCCTAGGCGCTCATGTTTAAAAAAAAAAAAAAAAAAAAAAAAAAACAAAAAAACAAAAAAAAACCATATTCGAACCCTTTACCCTTCGCACACCTCGCCATTTCACTCTTCAAATCTTCCAGCGCGCCTAAGCTCCAACATTCGAAACCCTCCGCCGGTCTCCATAACCACCACCGCCGTCAGCCACCATCTTCGCCGTCAACATTCCCGCCGTCATTCATCTTTCCTCCGTTAGCCACCGCCGTTTTCCCGTCGTTTTTCCGTGAAACGCTCTGTTCGTTTTTTTTCTTTCTTCCGTCGGGTTCGTTCTGCCGTTAGCCCACCGCCGTGTGCGTGCCGTCGCCGTTCAGTCTCGCCGTCGCAGGTTCTCTCCTTTCCTCCATTTTCTTGTCAATCTCAGGTATGGGTTTCGATTTGCACCTTAGCTCTTTGCCCATTCGAAATTTATCTTTGTTTGAGCATGTTGCTGGAGTTATATGCTTGTTGGATGAAAAAAATTGCTGCTTCTGTTAGTTGATCGGCCATTGTTGGAGCTTCAAAGCTTCAATGTCATTTTCGTGTTAATTGCAATAGTAGGACAGGATATTAAATTCTGATTTCAGTTTAGTCCTTCAGTATGTGAATGCTTCATGATATGCTTTATTTTGTTGATTAGATGAACAAGTTGATGGATTATATGGTCTTGGGTGATTGATAATTGATCTCTGAGTTGATATTTGTTGATAATTAGAGAGTGTTTCTTGTTTCAAGTTACACTCTTTTAATTTGTGATTGATTTTTTTTCATCTCCCACGTTGAGTTGTTATGTTTCCCCATTAATTTGTGCTTCTAATTGTTGTGTTTCATAGTAGCTATCATGGTGTATTTTATGAGGTTATTGTGAACCTTGGTTCCCGTTTTGTTAGCATGCTAGTGTTTTAAAGTCTTAATGATAATTTAAGCATGTGGTTTGCTCTTGACTTTATTGCTTTGTCGTGTTGGTAGTTTTTTTGAGTTAGCCTCCTTGTTTTGTGTTAGTTTACTTTTCTTTTATTTGCTTTTGGTTTTTATTTGTATGGAATTCTGAGTTGGTTAGTCCTTATCTGAGCAGAGTTGTTTTTCTTGTGCAGGTTATGGCCCCAAAAACGAAGAAGGCCCGCATTGACCAAGCAAGTTCATCTAAAAAGTCTTCTCGTGCTGATGCCATCAAAGCCCGGTTCGAAAATTTAAAGAGCATCTCACTTATCCCTGAGCGTGGTTTTGATGCGGGTGACCTAAAAGTCCAAGATATTGAAGATTTGATCTCTCCAAGACAATGGACAACATTCTTTCGGCATACAGGCAAGGGGTGCACCACTTTTGTACGTGAATTCTATGCCTCTGCACCCTTTTGCCCGCTTGACAAAGTTCGTGTTCGGAAATGGAAGGTGGACGCTTCAGCATCAGCCATCAATCAATTTTATGGGCTTCCCAATGTCCCTCTCGAAGTATGCTCGTTTCACCAGATGCGTCTCTCCCCTGATACGGATTATGATTCTATTCTTCAAGCAGTGTGTACAGACCCTCGAACCGATTGGACCCGCGACAGGAAAGGGAATATTCTTCATGTCCCGAAGAGTGCACTCACACTGGTCAATCAGTTACTCTTTCGGTTCATCTCAAGCCGACTCCTCCCAAGTTCTCACTTACAGGAAGTCTCTAAGGAGCGAGTCTTGCTTCTCTTCTGTATTCTGAAGATGGAACACATTAATTTTGGGGAGATTATTGTAGAGGGTATCAGAAAGATAAATGGTCAGACGCCACCTGCTTCACTTTGGTTCCCGTGGCTTATTTCATCTTTGGTTGTGGAAGCTGGGGGCCGTTCTGAGGAGACCGATGAAACTTTTTCAAGGCCTCAGGCGTTGAATTACAGCAAAAATCGAGTCCCGCGTCCTCCGAGGCCACAGGAGCCGGAAAATACTAATTCTGGCGATGAGGATGTTCCTGACCCTAATCTAGCCCCTGCATTACTTGCTATTGAGGCTCCTGTTCTAGATTTGCCTCATTCAGAACCTTCCTCTTCTGATCCTGCAGCAGCTCGGCATGAAGAAATCATGGCCTTCCTTCAAGACTTAAGGCGTGAATTTCAGGAAGGCCAACAGAGTTTACAGCGTCAGATTCAAGAGCTGGCGAATTCTTTTCAGGCCCACATGGAGATATGTGATCCCCCTCCACCACCAGAGACACATTAGAGGGATGTTTACTAATTTCTTCCTTGTCTGTTTCAGTCTGTATTCCATTGTTTATTGCTTGACTGGCTGGTTCAGACTTGCTGTGCTGTGTATATATTCTGATTGTCTCTCTGCTTTTAGGATTATCTGCTTAAGAGTTTGTATGTGTCTAGTTTCTCACTTGATGTTACTTCATTTGGAATATAATGATGTTGGATGTAAAGTCTTTGAGATGTGACTTGTTATTCACATGTGCCCCGCCCTGTTTTCTTTGTTATTCCCCCGCCCCTTCTGTTGATTTTGGATATATGTCGAACATTGAGGACAATGTTCAGCTTAAGTTTGGGGGGGTTTTTGTTTTCTTGTCTTCTGTGTTGTTTGTGCGGTGTGCNGTCTTAGAAGCTGTGAGAGAGTCTCACAACTCACTCTTCCTTAAGACCCCATGGTGGATGGTGTTTTAAGAGAAGATGTTAAACCCTATTAGATAAGGTTTGATCTGAGATGATTGATCTTGCACCAACCTCAAGGGGTGTACTCTAGAAGCTGCTGACTTCACACTAAACCAATTTTCGTTTGGAGAACACCATATGAGATATGGAGTAGGGAATCTCTTGATGTCTCACTACGAATTTGTTGGATACCCCAAGAAGGGATATCAAGTCTACTACCCAACTGACCACAAAGAGTTTGTAGTCAAGGGAGAATACCTTTTAGAAAGGGATTCGTTGTTTCCAAAAGAAACAGTGGGAGTAAAGTGAGTCTTGAAGAGTTCAAGATTCACGAAACAAATCAGAGGCACAGACGAAAACTAGAGAAGATCCGCAAGAGTTGTGGAAGCTACTCTGAAACATGAGGACAACAAAGTTCTGATAGAACACGTTCTCAATTTCATAGATGGAATCTTTTGGTCATTGAGAACAGGGATGTGTTGCTCTAAGAGCGTGGTGAGCCCGCCACCTGTCAAGAATCTTTAATCTTTGTTTTGATGAAACACCAAAGGAGTTTGGCTTCATGCAAAACCTAGATGGGTCCTATGTTTACAACAAGGTTAGTGGGAGCACAATTGCAATCATGGCGCTATGTGTCATGTACATATAGCTAGTTGAAAGCTGCATTACTATCTCTGGGATTGAGAATCTTAAATAGTTTAATCACTTTCAATGAAGGATAAGAAGCTGGGATCTATGNCACACACACACTTGGAATTTGCTTTGAAATTACCTTATGCTTAATTTGTCTGACTGTTGTTAGAAAGGTAACGGAATGGGCTGATAAACAGTCTTGTATTCGATCTGATGTTGCTTGGGCTGCCACCATGGGTGTTCTTGTGTTGTGTTTCTTCTTTCTCCGTTTANGAGAGACTTCAAGAAGGGATTCATGGCGATGAATCAAAGGGTATTTGTCTTTTGCAAAATCAGTGTTTCCTGAAACACGTGATGAGCAAAGACACATGAGTGGCATCTGATAACTCTAATAATTTAGAGTTATTTGGTCATAATCTCAAGTCATTTCGGGGCTTTTATCCATGTTTTATTTATTAATGAAGCTTACTAAGTGAGTATTTAGTGTTTTATTAGTTATTGATGTTTATTTTTTAGTCTTAAGTTTAGTTTGACTTATTTTCGTTTTATATTTTCCAAGATTAACCAACGATTTCGGGCACCAAATTTATTGAGTTTACAATGTTTCAGGACCTTGAATTGAAGCTTAAAATGCCTAGAAGATGTTGAGAGGTCCGGGGTTCTCCGTATGAAGCGAATCGGGGTCAAAATGAAGATTTTAGTGTTGCTGAAAATTCCTCCTCGCCTAGGCGCCCTGTCCTGTGCCAGCTAGGATTAATGAAGACATCTCGCCTAGGCGAGGTGCAGCTCGCCTAGGCGAGTCGCGACAGCTTTAAGCGAATTTTTTGGGACAGATTTCAGATTATTCGAATAGGGACTAAAGGAGCCGCAAAAGACGAACCCTAGAGCAAAAGTAGAGTGCGAAATTGCTGGGCAAGCTTGGATTCTTGCTTGGGAAGCACGATTTTGGTGGATTGAGGTGAAGAAAGTGAAGATTTGGAGCTTCTCTCTTAGGGTTTCTTCTCTTTTCTTCTATTTTCTTCCTCTATGTTCATCATGATTGTTGAGTTCTCTTGTTTTGGAATGTTAGGCTAAACTTTATAGTTCTCTAGGATTAGAACTTCTTAGCAATGTAGTTTAACTAATTGTTTACTTTGATTATGGATGTTGTTGATGTTAAAGTTCAATTAATGAGTATTATCTTTTCTCCTTCTTTGTGTGGCCACCAATGTTGGGGATTCTTATGAATTGCTTTGATTTAAGCTTGAAAGAGATTAATTGAAGCTAGGTCTTGCATTGATTGCCTCTAGATTTCATTTTCTAATGGAATTTGTTAATAGGATAGGCATATACCTATTAGCCTAGGAGAACCCAATTGAACTTGAACTTAATGCATTGATATAGTTGGTTCACCATAGAAATATAGGTGAGTTAATTAGATTCAAGAGGCTTATAATTGACTGAAAGGTAATTATAGGTAATTAAGAGTTCAGGGTTGGCTTTGCCATTATCGTAAGTCCATATTCAGAGTAGTTAATTAGTTAGGTGAAATTGCTAAGAAGGGATAATCCTAGGGAAGTCTTTTACACTTTAATTCTAGGAAGTTCTTTCGGTGTTCAATTTGGAACCTGTTTATTGCAATTTAGTTTTGTTCAGTTGAATCTTTTATCGGAATTTGGTTGCTTAGATTAAATGAATCGCTATAGCCTGTGTTTAGAGTGAATTCGCAAGTAAGCTCTCGGTGGGACGATACCCGGTGCTTAAGTTTTTATGCTACTTCGGTAGTGTACGCTTGCACTTGGGCTTATAAATTTAAAACTTGCTTTAAAAAGAAATAACCCAACAAGTTTTTGAGCATCCCATGTGCTTTGGCAATAGGATCCATCATGTTCTACTAGACTCAATATGTCATTCGCCCTGTACATAATAAGCTGTGACCCTNTATTCTTTTGACTTCTTTAAAGATTTATGATAAAAATTTATATATCACTCACAAGCACCTATATCAATCAAAAGGCTCAAACTCTTGCTCTTATAGAGTAAGTACCCAAACCTTAACTAACTATGTCACTCTTAGCAAATATAAAAATTTGTTTATAATAGAAAAAATAATTACCATAATCTCAAACGGACACGACCCTATACCATATTTTTAGCATTTGCTTAAAGTGTAAACAAAGCAGCATGGCATCAGCAAGCATATATAGTATTATATTATATATATATATATTGTACGTGAGTTAATAAAAATACAATTGCGTTTTGATTAGTAAATATATTTTTTACCAAATAATAATTATTTTAGTACTCAGACCAAAAAACATTTTATTTTAGTACCAACTGTATATGATTGATTTTTATTAGTGTACTGTACAACTGTACATGTAAAAGGTATTTTTTTTTTCTTTTAATCCACGTTAACTAATTTCTTCTTTGACTACAAGTACATACTTCGTTGCCTTACAAAACATACATAATTTTACTGTGTTAGAATCCAAAAAAACAAGGCGTTCAGACTTCAAACAGCCAAACTTTGAGGAACATAAAAAAACAGCGAGAGACAAAAGGAATCCAAATTCCCTTTTAACTGTGACAATATATATCTGTATAATGGAATAGAAGATTCTGGATCATCACAAAAGGATCAAAATTCTATAATTAAATTATACAATTTGGTCTTGAAATATTTCAAGTATCAACTATTTGGTATATTTAAATTTCAACTAATTTTATATTTTTTTAGTGCCTGAATTTATATTAAATTAATATTTTTTATCTTTAAATTTATACTGAATTTTTATTTTTGGCCCTCAAAGAATTGGACTAAATAATTGAAAATTGTAATAATTTGGAAGTTGGGTAGTATATTCTAATTATTTAGAGACTGACCAATATAAATTTAAAAATCAAATAATAAGTTTTATCAAAGTTAAATGACGCTTACGCATACAAGATACAATCGGTCAAATCACTCAAATAAGAAGAATAATTTATACTATTGCGCGCTAAAACTACATAAACAAAATTATGCACAGTTACCAACAAGTGTTTAGTGTAGTTGTTGGCGAGCTACACTCTAGGTGAGAGTATACAAGTTTGATCCCTAGAGTCGACATTATTGGGAGGGCACAATTAACTGTTTCGTCTCTGTTGCCCGAATGAGATTAGTCTTCGCTTAGACCGTTACACAGATAGGAGGGTAGGAGAAACCTATGACATTACCCAAAAAAAATATATATGTACAGTTAATTCTAATTGTAAGATGAACAATAATTTTTTTTTTCGATGTTAGTATTTTCAACAAACGGATTATTGTTATACTTATAGTATTCTTTAAATTAATGGGTGTAGAAATCGCATTCATATTTCCAAGTTAAAAAAGATCTTAGATATTTCTGAATTATATTAAGCAAATCATGGCAGTGTCACTCACTAGTCACTACTAGTCAAGTTCTCAACTAATTAACACTGATAATATAAGTAATCTTACCTCATTTCAAATCCATATGTTTATTGTTATACACTTAATTATACGTTTGTTCTTAATTTGTTAGATCTGAAATCATGTATATATATATACATGTGCCTTCCGATCCAATACAGTCCACACCTAATTAATCATTGCATTGATTTTCCTCTAAATTATAATCATCATCAATATAATCACAAGCTAGTACAGTGTACATCGCAATTTCTGTATTCTCCAAAAAAGTACAATATAAAAATTATACACAACATATGTATTCGCTTTGTGTCTTGCATTTGTAACGTTATATAATTAGAACACGTACAAGTGTACAACTGTATTTTCTAAAATATTTAATCTCATTATCAAAAAGAAAGTACTATTTTTATGATTGTGTAGCTGTTTTTCAGTGTCAAACGAATATGAATAAAATTGTCGGGACTGCACAGTACACATATAATAACACATGGGATGATATTATTATTATATAAAAGATTTTGAGAGATTTGAGTTTGGGGATAATTAATTAATATTAGTGTGAGATGAATGAAAGGGACAATGGAAGATGGGGCTCTTCATTCTTCAATAATAACAAAATGTGAACTCTGAAACTCATGCACCAATCTTCTGATTTTCTCAACAAGTCAAAATAAGCTCAATATATGAATCTATATTCATTGCAACATCACAACTCACGTTTTTCACGCCATTTTCAGCTCTATTTTTTTTAAGGTTCAAATACTCATATTGATCTTAAAAGTATACGATAGATTTTAAATTTATCTTAAATATTTTTTTTATTTTTAAGTTAATTCTATATAATTTCATGATTTAACTTTTTGTCCCAAACTATTTGAGGTGATCATATATATTTTATTTTATGTTCAAATATTATATAACAATCTGGCCAAAAAAAAATTATATAACAAGTTCACGGTTACATGTTCCTTTTAATTTACAAGTTATTTATTTGTTTAATTAGAATTATCAGTAAATAAAATCAAATCAAGTTACGAAAGTGGACCATTCACTTCATTATTAAATAAGTGAAATTATATTGTTCATATCTATCTACTCTCAAGTCTAAAGAATTTGGAAGTAAGTGTTACTCTATAGGAGTTCTTGACTTCTTTATAGCCCAATTAAGATTGTTGGTAAACAAATGAAGTCGAATTACACTAAAAAAAAAAAATGGGACGAATAATTTCTAGAATTAATTACACTTTTGTACTTTGAAGTATAGACCAATTCATTTTGGTTTCATACTCTTTTAAAAGTGACATTTTAGTACTCTATTCTTTACACCTTTAGCATAGTGGGCCGGATTACAAGAAGGAATTGCCCCGAAGAGCTTTTTGGGTAGAAGAAAAGGCACATTATTTTTTTTTTCTTTTGGGTACAAACTTTTCTGCAATTTCAATCCAACCTAGTGCAAGAGACCAAATACAACTCTACTTTTTTAAGTGAGCCCAAGCTCATCTCAGCCCGGCCTGCATTAGAAGGCTTCAAATGATCTGGGCTTGTTCCACCCATAAAGTAAGCCCAAAATGTTGGGCTTGAGCCCACCAAAAGACCTAGTCACAAAGAAAAGCGAAATAATGAAATAAAAGTATTTTATTTTTGTAGGCCAAAATCCTATTTTGGTCCCTCATGTTTGCACAAAATTCCTGTTTGGTTCCTCAAGTATTTTTGTTCCAATTTAGTCCCTCATATTTTCTCAAAGTTCCGTTTTGGTCCCTCAAGTTTCTAAAAAGTTCCATTTTGGTTCCTCAAGTTTCCAAAAAGTTACACCGATAGTCCCTGAAATCTATTAAAATTGTCTATTTATTTCTTTTTTTCTTACATTTTGATCTTATTATATAAACAAAAGGACTTTGATGTAAAAAATTAAAACTTTTGAGAGATGAAAGTCTATTTTTCCTTTTTTAATAGAAAAAGTGGATGAAAAATGCTGAAGGACTAATGGTAGAACGTTTTGAAAAATTGAGGGACCAAAATGAAACCAAAAACAGATGTGAAACCAAAATGAAACTTTAAGGAAACATGAAGGACCAAAATAAGACTTTGGTTTATTTTTGTGTATTAGGTTTGGAGTTTTGGAAACGGTCCACTCGTTTTCCCCTTTCTCTAAACTTTTATACGCAAATTCACTCAACCTCTTGCATCCAACTCAGTTTTACATTACATTACATATATAATATTGTAAACAAATAATAAATTTCACACCCACCTCCATAATACCATTTCAAACTTTGACACAATTAAATCAAACCCCATCCCTTGCTTCATTGTCAAAGCTACTTCATTTAAAATTAACACTTCAAATATTTCATCTTTATGAAAGGATCATTCCTTTTTCTACTAAAACCAAAGAGTAATACTTTACAGTTTTATTTACACAAAGAACCATTCATGAGTGTTGATAGATTTTTTTTTGGTTAATTTTTTCACAAGTTCTTTTTGTTAGTGATAATTTCATCTAAGATATAGTCGGACAGTAAATATGAGTATCTTTTTCATTGGATATTGGAAACTAAATTGAACATCTTTGTAAGAAAGTGATAATTTCTATTAAATTTAAAAACTTGAATCATGTCTAGAAGCAACATATCCAAAACTTGAAATTATATTCTATAGTTGACATTATTAATAAAAAAAAGCTTTTGAAGCTGGCCTTTCATGTACAAATTGCATATTTTTCTTTATTTCATATTTTGAAATTTGAATTAATCCACCTCAAGCATGAAACCAACTTAAAAAATTTATGACAATACCAACTTCACAAGATTGAATTCTCCAAAACCCTAATGAGAGAGAGGATTGAAATTGAAAAGTGACTGGCAAATGGCAAATATAAGTTGAAAGTACAGAAAACAAAAGAGCAGAAACAAAAAAGAAGGCCCAAAAAATACAATTATTGTCTCCATCAACATTTGACCAATTCAAATTAAAGCACCTACCAAGTACTACACTTTGTGCATAAATCTTAAGTAACCTTTCATGAAATCTATTGAACGTTTCGGTGTAAGAAAAATTTGAAAAACTCAAACACTCCTCAAAATTAAATAATAAATATACATATTTTTTATATGAAAAAAAATAATTTAAATTAATTAATACCAAGTTGAAATTCCCATTTCTCTCTACTCTTCACCTTCTTTCTTCTTCATCTTCTTCATTTTCTTTTGAATTTCGAAATTCAACCATGGCTTCGCATTTCAAAATCGTCTTCGTTTTCGTCTTCGCCGGAATCTTGCCGTCGATTTCCCTAGCTCAATCATCGGCCGATTCCTGCAACGGCGTGTTCTTATCGTACACCTACACCGGCGGAAAACGCCTGCCGCCGAACGTCTCCGATGCGGCGGAGCAACCGTACCGGTTCGAATCGACGATCACCGTGTTAAACAACGGGCTCGACGAGCTCGAATCGTGGAAGGTCTTCGTCGGATTTCAGCACGACGAGTATTTGGTGTCGGCGTCGAACGCCGTGATCTCCGACGGCACTAGCCTCCCTGCCGGCGTCGGAAACGGCACGATTTTCGCCGGAGATTCTGTGACGGACCTGAAGACGGCGGCGGAGACGGCGGGGGACTTGACGCAGATGGAGGTTGAGATCAATTTGGTAGGGACGGTGTACGGCGTTGCGCCGCCGGCGGTTCCGTTGCCGGCGAATATTTCTCTGGTGAATGATGGATTTGTGTGTCCTAAGTCCTCTGGTCAAGGTACCTTTCTAATTTTTATTTTTAGTTTCGTTTCATTTTGTTGAATCTCTAGAAGATATATGTTTAGCTTAGATGGTAAACTTGAGCTAAAGAAAATTTTACACTCTAGAGAATAATTAGGTTAAAGGGGTCAACTTTTGTTATAAATGTATGTCCTGGTGATTATTTTAGTCTATTATATTTTTAGAATTGGTTTTAAATATTTGCAAAATGTTTTATTTTGGTTTTAAATTATTGAATGTGACTTGTTTCAAGTTCAAATATAACGAGTTTAAAATTACATATTGTTCTAGAAGAGTACTTTCTTTATCCAGTTGGGGTCGTCAGTAAACGTGGTCAAATCAGTCCTAAAAGTAGACCTTTTGTTTCATAGTCAAACAAGCAAAATTAATCATATCTCTCTCGTTTCAAATTCGAATACAACAAATTCAGAGCTACCAGTTCCTCTTAATAAGTACTTTGAACTTGAAATGAAAAACGAGAGAGATAGGACTAAATTCAATGATTTGAGACCAAAATGAAACATTTTACCAATAGTTGGAACTTAAATGAAACATTTCGCCAACATTTAGGACCAATTTAAACATTTCGAAACATAATGGATCAAAATGAACATTTTTGCATACATTTAGGACCAAAATGACCCTTGGACCAAATAATTATTAGTTCTTACTAAATCATGTTAAGAATTTCAGGGTTTTTTTTGTCTCAAATTATTAAATAAGTGTTAGCCCAAAATATAATTTTGTTGATTTCTGTTGTTATTTCTAACTAAAGAATCTAGATGAATCATTTATTTATACTATATTATATGCTAAACCCCTTTATGGTTGGTCAAAAATAATGAATTAAAAAATTAAAAGAAAAAAAAAAATCACCACTTCCTCTCCCCCACTCACTTTCCCCACTTCTTTAAAAAAATAAATGAATTAAAAAAATGCAAAAAATAATTAAAAATTAAAAAATGCCCTCTCTCCCCACTCACTCTCCCCATATGAGGTAATTTCAAATTGGTCCTAAATATTTTATTTATTTTAGATGAGTCTTACATATTTTTATAATTTCTCAAATTGGTCTCAAACTTACTCTTTTACGATAACATGACGGCATCAGCTTGTCGGGGAGTTTCTTTCCATTTCGATTTAAGTGTGAAGAAATTATCCCTTGTGACAAGCTGTATAGTAATGAGTGGAGTATTATAGAGATTAACGATGATCCACACNAAGGGTAAATTCCACTTTGGTACCCTGTTCTATAGACCAATTCCACTTTGGTACCCTGTTCTTTCAAAAGTGACACTTTGGTACCCTGTTTTTTCAAAAATATCATTTTGGTACCTTGTTCTTTGGACCAAGTGACACTTTGGTACCCTGTTCTTTCACTATTTGTTACCCTATTCTATCTTTTTTAGGGTACCAAAGTGTCACTTGGTCTAAAGAACATAGTACCAAAATGTCACTTCTGAAAGAACAAGGTACCAAAATGACATTTTTTAAAGAACAAGGTACCAAAGTGTCACTTTTGAAAGAACAGGGTACCAAAGTGGAATTGGTCTATAGAACAGGGTACCAAAGTGGAATTTACCCTTAATAAAAAATACTTTTTAAAATTGGTTTGTTATTATTAGTTATAATAATTAACTTCAAGTTTAAATCAATGTAAAATGTAATAGGAGTTGTACTAGTAATAATACTAATAATAATGACAAATGAACTTAATTTTCTTGAATCAAAATCTTAACGAAAGTTTTGTTTTGTGAAAAACCAAAAGTTCATGAAAAGCTTTTGTTGCTTTTTAAAATTGTACTAAATTTCAGTAAAACTTATGTATTTTGGCTTAAAATAAATAAACAAGAAACATGTGTCATGAAAAAGAACAAAAAATTACATCTTTCATTTTGACTTGAAAGAATCCTATACTTCAAATTTGTGTAAGAAATTGGATAAGCGTTTGAAAATTTTCATGGAAGCAATGATTATGAAGAACCTATACTTCAAATCAAAACAAGAAGGATTTTAATAGGAATCACTAATCAAAATAGATTTTCCACAAACCAATCAAAATTAGAATCTTATCAAATCAAATTGTTACTACATATTACAAGACATAACACATGTCACTTATTTATACGCATTATATTGTCACACACTATCAATGCCAAGCTTAACCATATCCAAGGCTTGTCATTTCTTATAAGCCCAATTAAACTAGGCTTGTTAAAGGGATAAATAAATTTTCAGTTCTTTAATTTATGGTAAAATTATAATTTAATCCTTATATATATTAGTAATGCACATTTTATTCTCTAATTTTTTTACAAGCGTCCTATTTAATTCCTGAAACATTATTCATAAGAACTAAATAGTACATGTTTAAAAAAGAAGAGTAAACTAACAATTTGGTCCCTAAAAGATCACTGAGCTGACAACTCGATCCCTGAAAGATTGAAATATATAGTTTAGTCCCTAAAGATCAAGACAGTATATTTTTTACTCCCTGAAAGATTAAAACAGTATACTATTTAGTCCATAAAAATGATTAATTAGTATACCGTTTTGATCTTTCAGGGACTAAACTGTACATTTCAATTTTTCAGAAACTGAGTTGTCATCTCGATGATCTTTCAGGGACCAAATTGTTAGTTTACTCAAAAAAAATTTCAAAAACTGAAAAGTATATTTCCATATTCAGAAATTAAATCGTGATTTTGAAGCAAATTTAAGGACTAAAAGGTAGGTTTTCATCTTATTAAAAATCATCTCACAATGCGATTCTTCTTTCTAAAAACCTTAGTTTCATCATTCTGAGATACAAACTTCTGGCTAATTAAGTGCTAAGGAAACTTGTGCTAAATGTTCATCAGGGAATGAGACTCATGTGTGTTGCACAAAAGACCCAAACTTCAAAACAAGCATGAATACAAATGAAGAATTTTCACCCCTTCAAAGTGGTGATCTTACAATACTCTATGATGTGATTAGCACTTATGATTCTAATTACTGGGCTGAGGTCACAATGTCAATTCACAATCCTCTTGGGCGCCTTGATAACTGGAAATTAAGTTGGGATTGGACCAACAATGAGTTCATCTACACAATGAAAGGAGCTTATCCAACTCTTGTGGACTCATCTGAATGCATTTTTGGGAAACAAGGCCAATACTACAAAGAACTTGACTTTTCCAATGTTTTGAGCTGTGAAACAAGTCCAACCATCATGGATCTTCCTCCTTCAAGATACAATGATACAAACCTTGGAAAGATCCCATTTTGTTGCAGAAATGGCACCATCTTGCCTCCTTCAATGGACCCAAGTAAGTCATCTTCAAGATTTCAAATGCAAGTTTACAAGATGCCACCAGAAATCAATAGGTCACAGCTTATTCCACCACAAAACTGGAAAATCAGTGGTAATCTCAATCCTGATTTCAAATGTGGACCTCCTTCTAGAGTGAGTCCTTCTGAAAACCCGGATTCCTCGGGATTGAATTCGAACAAATCTGCAATTGCTAGTTGGCAGATTGTGTGCAACATCACAAATAACAATTCTGGAGCCAGAAAATGCTGTGTCTCATTCTCTGCTTATTACAATGAATCCATTATTCCTTGCAAGACATGTGCTTGTGGATGTTCTGCAAACACAAGAACATGCAGCAAAAGCACACAAGCCATGTTGCTTCCATCAGATGCACTTCTTGTTCCTTTTGACAACAGGACATCCTTGGCCGTTTCTTGGTATGATCTGAAGGGTTTCACGGTGCCAAACCCGATGCCATGTGGCGATAACTGCGGTGTGAGCCTTAATTGGCATGTTGTGTCAGATTACACCAAAGGATGGAGTGCTAGGGTCACAATTTTCAACTGGGGTGACACTGATTTTGCAGATTGGTTTGCTGCTGTGGAAATGGACAAAGCATTTTCGGGTTTCGAGAAGATGTATTCATTCAATGCAACTAAACTAGAGGGAGTGAATAACACAATTTTGATGCAGGGTAATACAGGGTTGAATTATCTTGTGGCAGAAACAGATGGGAAGAACCCTAAGAAGGATCCTAGGGTTCCTGGGAAACAACAGTCAGTGATCTCATTCACTAAGAAATCTACTCCTGGAATCAATGTGGTTGGTGGAGATGGGTTTCCCACTAAAGTGTTCTTCAATGGAGAGGAATGTGCTCTTCCTGATATTATTCCAAGCAATGCTTTCAAGAGGGAGTTTTCATTTTCTGCTTCTGTTTTGTTATTCATAACACTCTTAGTGTCCTTCATCTTGATGCAGCTATAGTGAGAATGTGTTTGTGTTGAGCATTCATGGTGTATATCTGTTTAGAATAGAGTAAATATATAAGTTGGTCTCTGAAACATACACCAATTAACAACTTGATATTTGAAAGTCTAGTTTATACTCTTTAATCTCTGGAATTCATAAAACCAATGCATTTTGGTCATTTTTATGTCTACAAGTTAGTAGCTAAAGACTAGATTGTATTGCATTCTCAACTTTCAAGGACTAAAATGTGTAAATTAGACTTTCAAAAATTGAGTTGTCAACTCGTGTATCTTTTAGAGACCAAATTGTATGTTTGCTCTATAAGTATATATAGTGAAAGAATGTAGGTGTATGTTACAGAAGCATATTCTTTTCTACATGTATTTTAGTATTCTATTATTCATTGTTTTGCTTTCTCTTATTTGGATTCTTTGATGGAGGAGGAATTAGAGATGATGAGTATTTCTACGATGAATTTACCATTTTCAAGCTTGGGATTATTTAGAGTCGTATTAATTTGGCCGAAGTGCACTTTTAGTTCCATAACTTTGTTAAGGTCTTAATTTGGTCTCATAATTTTTTTTGTTGCATTTTTGGTCTCATATCCTTACAAAAAGTTGCAAATTTGGTCTCGTATCACTTTTGGTCCCATATATTTTGGTCAAGTTGCAGAATCGGTTCCATATTTTTGTAAAAAGTTTTACCGTCAGTCTCACCTGATCCAAATATATGGGACCAATTCTGCATCTAACCTAAAGATATGAGACAAATTCTGAAAGCTGACCAAAATATGAGACTAATTCTACAACATGACTCAAAGATATGGGACTAAAAGTATAACACGGGACCAAATTTGCAACTTGAGCAAAAAATATTAGATCAAAAGTGGAACAAAAACGTCATGAGCCCAAATTGAGACTTTAGCAAAAGTTATGTAACCAAAAGTACATTTTAGCTTATTAATTTTGTTCTCAAACTAGTATAACTAGAATTACAAATCCTATCAATTTATTACTGAAGAGTGAAGATATATATATTTTGTCTTCTATATTTGGTATACTTATCCAGGTGGATTAGTGGATATACCCATAATGATTTTAACCCAAATCCATTTTCTTTTTGTACAGGAAATATTTTTCTTGCAAAGTAAAAAATTGAACTGTATTACATTGGTCAAGAAAATTATAGTACGTTAAATTGTGCGGATAGTTCCTGAATTTAGAAAATTTACAATAAATAGTAGAAAATTCAAAGGATACTTAGGTCAATTTGATGAAGTCTAAGGCATGTGTAGTATTGATTCAATGGTTAATTATGTTTATTCACGCTCAACTTTAATCTATAGTTATCAAAACCGGACCGGACCGGCCGGTCCGACCGGTTGAACCGGGAACCGGTCATTAGGCCGGTCCGAGTCGGTTTAATAACCGGCCAAGCAGAGAACCGGCCTGAACCGGACAAAAACCGGCCTGAACCGGAGTCAAACCGGTTGAACCGGTCCTGGTTTATTTTTTTTCTTTTTTTTTTTTTGTTGATTTTTTTGGTCTTTTTTTATAATTATGGGTCAAATATTAGAGAATGTTGATTATGAACCAAAATTTGATAGAGAAAGTGATCATAAAATGTCACTTGATGATATTATATTGTTGAACATTATGAAAATTGATTATCTCTATATTAATTCATGTTAATTTATGAAAATTGTATTAATATATTAATGTTATAATTGTATTTTGTAACCTAATTATGAATATTTGAATTAAAATTTTATCATATATAGGTTTTTTTATTATTTTTAATTTATTTATTTATCAACGGTCCGACCCCGGTTGAACCCCGGTTGAACCATTGAACCTTGAACCCCTCCTTCGGCCGGTTCAATGGCCGGTCCGGTTTTAATAACCTTGCTTTAATCTATCAAATCTCACGTGAATTAGGGATGCACGTGTTTATGGTTTCGACTGAACTGAGATCCAGGACTCGATTCTCTTTTAAATATACATATATATTCAAATTATTTATTTAATTTATGTATTTTTTTAATTTGTATATACTAATTAAAAGTTTAATTATACATAAGTTTAATAAAATTTATATTAATAAAAATATATAAAAGATTATCAAGTTAATTACTATTTTGATATTTTAGAAATTAAATTGTGTATTATAGAGATCAAATTGTCTGTTCAATGATCTTTCATGAACTGAATTTTTAATTTTCTCAAACCTTTTTGTTCAACCCTAACGTGAAATGTTAGAGTAGTTTGTTATAGGCCTATAGCAAATAATATATAACAGTTGATAAAATGACAATTGAAAGAATTAGCGGACTACAACACCATTATATATCTTTGAACTCTCGGAAACAAATATGTCAGATAGAATATAAAAGACATATATATGATAATAAAAATTTATTAATATTGAATTAACTAATTACATACAATATACCTATGTCACCATTATATTGAATTAACTAATGATGGTACAAACTTTTTCTACTAGATGTCCCTATTTTATTAATAAACTTTGTAACAAATGGGGGGTATTAATTTAAACATTATTCATGCCTAACATTAACATGTGCCTCGTGACGTGAGACAGCACTTAAGTGTAAAATGCCGTTGACATAAAATCTGTCCCATTATGTAGATTCTCACAGACACAGAGGATAAGGCTTAAGAGCTAAATAAAATCAGCGTTGTCATAATCGAACTGGACAAAGACTCGAACAAGTGTTCAGTTCACAGTCTGATTGGTTGAATCGGTCGAACCATTGGTCGAACCGGATGACGCAATAAATAATTATTTTTAATATATTAAATATAAACCCTCTATATTTTTTTCTCTCTACAACTAAAGATCATGAACTAACTATTTTTTCAAGCAAGTAAATGGACTAAATGCATTTTAAACAAAATCTCATAAGTCATAAACTCATAATAATCAAATTTAATATGCTAACTCTCAAGTTTCAAGTTCAATACACATAATTTTAAAGTTCAAACTTATATTATTATTGTATTGAAATGAATCCATCTAATATCCATCATCCCAAAATCAAATAAATCAAGACAAGATTCGAGTATTTCCATTTATTATTTTTTTTTCTGAAAGGAAACAACAAATATGTACAGGCGACGAGTCACTGATAAGACAGCCTTGCCACAACTTTCTTTACTTCCTTACTTCCTTACTCACACCAATATAATGCCAATTGCCAAGTAGTCACTCTTATTACTTCTCTCTTTCTCTCTCATTCTGTCATTTTCACAAACACTCTCAGATCTCTCCTACAAATTCCTCTGACTCTGAACCTTCTACCATTGAATTTCTCCAACCTTTTTTTTTCTTCTTCTTCATTCTCTGATTCCTCTGCTTATTTTTCCTCGTCGCTCATCGATCCACCACCATGGAAGGTTACGACAGCACCGTCAGGCTCAGAGCTCTCCACATGAACTATGGCCGCGGCGGAAGAAGCAGCAGCAATGGCGGTGGAAGCAAATGGAGGTGAGATGGAGGCTAGGTCGAAACTGAGAAGTGGTGTCGAGCAAATGGGGCAAATAGAGCAAATTGTTTATTTTTTAATCAATTTTTTTTTTTTTTAAAAAAAAAAGCAAATCAGTGACATTTAAAAAAAAAAAAGGGAACCACCGATTTTCTCTTCGGTCCAACGGTCTGACCCGGTTTTTCGGTTTTTGGCCGGTTATTTCCGGTCCAACTGTCATTTCAATTTTTTGGGTTGAATCCACTCGTTCCTCTCTTCGTCTAGCGGTTCGACCGGGCAATCCGGTCCGGTTTTTACAACATTGAATAAAACACCAATATTCGGACCCCAAAAAAAAAAACATTGAAAAACAAAGAATATATTCTTCCATCATCATTCATTCATCCTCATTCACATTGCTTAAGACGTCTTTCTTGTAGAATGGGAAAGAAAAGAGAAATATATATATATCTTATATTATAGGGCTCCACCCCCTTTTGGTCATCCATGTTTAAAACTATAGTCTATGAAATTAAAAATAAGAGAAAATTTACTATTTGGTCTCTCTTTCTTTACTAAGTTAACAATTTAGTCCCTTATTTATTTTACATACATATTTGCGTGCCCTAATTTAGTCCATTATTTATTTTACATACATATTTGCGTGCCCTAAAGCCTCTAGTATATATTATGAGTGCACCACAAACACAATAATCATCAGTATGATCTTGCATGGTGGTAGTGACCAAAGATTTCCCACCTCAGTATCTAATCATGTTCATGTACATGCAGTGTGCATGAGATCATAATTAGCACCAAAAGCTGAAACAACATAATTGAAAGCAATATGCCAAAATCTAACAAGTACAGAAACAAACCTTGAAAGAATAGCCAGGCCGAATGAATGTCTTGGACAACCAAATGGAATAATAATATTTACATGCTTTATAAATTAAGCATTCATATACTTGAATTGAAGAAAGTAAACTAGGAAAAACAAAGATAGTTTGTTATTCGAGTTAGAAATGCTCCTACAAGTCTGCATATATATATATATATATCCTTTTCAAAACCTTGTTTCTGCAATGCCCTAACCCAACATATTTCCAAGAACACCCTAAAATTAGAAAAATAAAAAGGAAGAAAAAAAGCTTGGTAGGAAATTTTGCAGTCACAGCCAGTCAAAAATCGCATATATGCTGCCTTTTGCATACATGCAGTTGTTGTAGCACGTACCTACTAGATGTCGATCGATGCGTCTTAAGTTTCAACTGATTACTTAAATTAACTGACCCTGGGCATCCATCCATCAGACTAATCCATCATAGTATAGTATGCTACTCCCAGAAGTTTGATTTTGTGACATCAACCAAATTCTGTTCCTTGGACAATAATCTAAGCTCAGATCCAAACTAGCTAATTGCAGAGTAAAGAAGTCCATATGTAAAGGAGAACTATTTACATGGGCAACCCGCAATCAGATAGAGAACTGGTGGTGTCAATTCTAGACAGGAATGTTGTCCATGGAATATCCATCGAAGTCAAACTCGTTCTCAGCCTGTCCAATGCCTTCTTGCTGCAAAGAGATATGGATGAAATTTGATGCTTATAACGCAAAATTGTAAGCAAGCAAGCATGTTAAATAATAAAGGTAGAGTAAGAACCAACCTGTTTGAGAAGTGCACTCATGAGATCCTCCTGCCCATACTGATCAGGGAAGAGGTTAGTCTGAGAATTTGCATCGGGAATTCTTTCGGCTTTAACTCTCATAGAGTTATCAGGAACGAGCGTATTGAGGTGATGACCGATATTTTGGAAAGGGCCGGGTTCCATGCCTTCCCCTAGGGAGAACATGGCTTTACCAATTGAAGTAGCATCTCTGTTCTGTCCACCCTGTTGGGTGGAAGAAGAGAAACCATGATGAACTAAAACCGATGGTGAGACATCAAGATTACCTTGCAAGGGATTTACATGCTGATTACCTTGCAAGGGATTTGCATGCTGAGAGGCGTCGTATGTCAGGCCCATGTTTTGTATCTCCCAATCATGGGATTTCTGCTGATGTAGTTCATTAAAGATATCATAACTTGGAACAAATCCAGAAGATCCCTTAATTCCAGCTCCAGAATTAACTCCATCTTGATATGTGCCCTTCGATGTCATATTTGAAATACCTGGAGTGCTTCCGATAGGAAAATTGCCTACAGACATTTCTGTGGGTTGATTCATGGTGGGGAAATTCAACATAGAAGAGGTTTGAGAAACTGGATTATATCCTGCTCCTCTGTTACTATCAGCAACCCCATTTCTATCGAGAACTCCATTGGGGGCTCCATTTGTTACAGCTGACTGCCCGATTGATGTTGCAAGTCTGGGCACTTGAAAAACAGCATTTTCGCTTAACATATGGCCTCTTGATTGTGATTGAGACATCTGTGTCAATAAAGGGCTGCTCTGTGCAGATTGAGCATTGACTCTCACATTCAAGCTGCCTAGGGATTGAGTAGATTGGTGCAAATTAGCAAGCTGCTTCGGTTCCATGTTGGTAGGGATACCATGAAGCAAGTTCATTGGCTTATTGCCACTCATATTATGTTGCTGTTGCCCTTCCCCAAATCTTAATCTTGGGTTTTCAAAACTGAAAAGATTTCTTTGATCAACAAGGGGCATGGGAATACCAGCTTTTGCAGTTGGTCTACCAAGTCCTGCTGCTTGAAGTGTTGCTAGACTCTGAGCTGGAAGCTGGCCAGCAGCTGCAAGAGTTTGAAGATCAATACCATTAAGTGAAGAAATAGCTCCAAAAGTTGCATCCTGCGAGCTCAAAAAAGAGTTGTTCAAGGGATTCTGGTGCTGAGAAACTCCGCTCAACCTTCGTAGATATAATCGGTATTTCTGTACCAAGATCCAGACAGTGAAAAGACTTAGCTCCTTCAAAAAGCATAGATTATCATAAATTAAATCCTTGTCTCCTTTCCATATTGCAAGTACCATACCTGGAGGTGGCTAGCAACATTTTCTCTAGTGAGCCCAGGAACGTTCATCAATTCGAGAATCTTTTTAGGTACAGCCTCTGCATATTTTTCAAATTTGAAAAAGTAAGAGTAAATAAATTCATGCTGAATAAACTCTCAATTCTAGCTAGGAGAGAGTACCATAGTTCTTCAAAGATAAGCTATTCAAGACTTCAAGTAAATATTTTACAGGGAAGAAAACGGCCTTGGTGATAAAAACAAAATTTCAATGCTACACCAAATTTGGACCTTAGTGATCCAGAATTACTGACGAGTTAAATTCAAAGACCGATCTTTCTACTTGTAAACGTTCCAAAAACCTAGATGGGAATATGCCATATATTGCCCTCATATGCCCAGGACTCCAGTAGAAAAACCTAGGTGGGAATATGCCATAAATTCAAACAAGACAGGGAGATTCGCACAGATTATGCATAGGAAGGCTTTGCTTCGCAACAACAGAAGGGTTTTCATAGAAAAGGAACAAAGACGGAAGAGTAAGAGCAAATTCAAGTAGATGAAGAGTCATACTGTCAATTCCCAGCTGATTCACGGCAGCCACAAACTGTTGATGAAGCTCAACCGACCAAACAACCCGCGGCTTCTTTAGTGTGGATGTGTCATCCCTCTCCTCTGCTTCTTCTTCATCATCCCTCCTCTTCTTTGCATTCCTCCAATTACCTTCATTGGCAGAGGATGAGTAGTCTGCCTCATCGGCTGGCTTTTGTTGTCGATCACCTTCTTCTGCACTACCGGATTGCTCTACATCCTTCCATTCATTCTTTCTCTTCCGAATCACATGCTGCCATATATTCTTGAGAGCCTCAATTCGCACAGGTTTTATAAGGTAATCACAAGCACCATGAGTCACACCTTTCATAACAACACTCTTTCCATCATCCGCAGACATCACTGTAAATATCATATGCAAAATGTTAAATGTCAGTATCTTCGTAAATGTAATCTATCCATGGATCTAAATCTGATCCGACTATATACTTACTAATAACCGGTAGGTCCATCTCTAACCCAATGTGCTCTAAGAGTTTGAAGCCATCCATGTCCGGCATATGTACATCGCTTATAACAATGTCAAATCCATTTTTCTTTTCTCTCAGAAGTGACAATGCGATCTCTGCTCTGTTGCATTTCGTAACTGAAAAGGACACAGCAAGCAAATACAACTCAATACACAGAACCAATTAAATAAAAGAAAAACAATCCATACAGAAAACAATAAACAAATCCGGCGTCTATTCCTCATCTAAAATTGAGGTCGTCAGCCAGAAATACAAAAATCTAACATCTCAAGGTGAAAAGAGGAACAGCAATTGAAACGCAAGCGGAGTCAAAAAGCTTCAAGAACTAAACATCAATAGAAATTGCAGTTTCAAACAACAGATTCCAAGTAAAAACAAAAAACAAAAGCAAAACGCATGAAATGATCGCCAACAAGCATCTTTTCCCATATAAACGTTGAGCAAAAGTTGAAGTAGTAGTTCTCCTCCCTCCTTTACAAAACGAATTCATCAATAAAATCAGAAAAACGAAATCGAACAGCCTCAAGAGAAACAGAAAGAAAGCAAATCTCGTGACCGAAGAAAAAAAAACAAAAACAAGCAAATCTTATCTGGATAGTTAACAAAAAAAAAAAAACTGATCAAGCACCTTCGTAAAGACATGTGCGAAGCATCTTCTCCAGGATCACGAGACACGTAGGATCATCGTCCACCACCAGTACTCGTAAACCTGCCGGAAACTGGTCGGAGACGCCGTCGCCGGACTTCATAGGCACACTAGGACTAGCCGTTGACATGGATCCTTTACCGTTGCTCAGATTCATCGCTTCCTTCAAAGATCCAAATAGCAGCAAAACAACGAACACATACAAATCATGAAACGAAAATACAAGAAGAAGAAGAAGACGAAGACTGATTCTCACATAGCTGATTGAATTCAGCGTCGTCGAACTGAGAAAACTGCGAACGAAGAAGCCTATGAGATTTTGAGTTCCAAATTCAACGAACACACTCACTGAGAAGAAAAGAAGAAGAAGAAGAAGAAGCACGCAGGAATCGGAGAAGAAGATGAAATGGGAAAAAAGGGAATTCGATTTTTTCAAGCGAAGTAAAAATTATAAATCAAAATATATATATAAATAAATTATTATTATTATTGTTATTTTTTTGTTTCTGAGTCTCAATAATAAAATTATTAAGTCCTTGCCTGCCTTGTCCTTGTCACCCGCTGAATTTCTCAAGTATTTTATCTTTTTTTTTTTCTTTTCATTAATTATTTATTTTCCCCTTTTTAATAATTTTGCTGTTTTTAATATAATATTTAAAGTTGGGTCACTCCTCAAAGAGTGGATCCAGCTCATCCTTTGGATTAGTGATTTTTTCAAAAAATTAACTCAGAAAAATGTTTTATTTACGCAAATAATTCAGCCCAGCTTGTATATTTATCATGGATTTATCTAATATGTGTCTTTAGGGCACATTTTAAAATTTTTTCTGATTGGTTAGGACTTAGGAGAACATTTCATATCTTAAAATCTACGAAAATTTATTTAAAAGATAATTTTTAATGTTTGAAAACTTATTCATGTTAGAAGGACCCATTTATCATTTATAAAAAAATTTAGGAACAAAAGAATATATTTCTTATATATAAGGAATGATTATTTTCATATAAATTTAAAAATTAAAAAAAGTTTATTCTATAAATGCATTTATTTATTTACTTATAAGATTTTATTTAGACTGTAATTCAATTATTATTTTTCTTTAAAATTTTCATTATAATCCGTATTTCTATCTTTGTAAGATATTGTTGGCTTTGTCGGCTCTGGTTTCATTCGTGTATCTCTTCCTGGTCATGTTTTTATAAAACCAACAATTAATTTTAATTTCAAATATCTAAATTTCTATTTAGGGACAACGTAATTTGTATTGGAAATTTTTTTTTCCTAATTTGTGGTGACCATTGAAGAATAACAAAAAGCATTTATGCCAATTAGTTTTTTCGCATGTATATTCTATTGATGATAATTATGTTTGAGGAATGAGGTATTTTCGGACACTAAACGTGACCACTTAGACTAACCTTTTATAGTTTTATGCTAAATTCAACTATCTTGGTCCAATTAACATTTTTATTATAAATTTTTTCTCACATATTCGTCACATATCCGTGTAATTATTTAGGCAGAGATCAATTTCATTTAGATTCAAAGCGAATAATTAAAGTATTTTTATCAATGTCGACTCTAGAGTTTAAATTTAGATCTCTTAACTTATGAGGCAGTTTGCTTACACTGTACCAAATATTTGTTGGTCCAATTATTTTTAAATATATATTAAAAGGGCTCTCTTTTTTTTTTCTTTTTTTAAAAAATTCTTTTATTTCCACTAATAGCGCACAGGCACGATGGCAAAATTTAAGTCAAAGTTAATTGTGGATCAAACATGACAATAAATGGTCGTTCTTATTTAATGCATGAGAGTACCTAAATAAATATGAATCATTAGATGTTTTTGCAGACAATTATTTCACCTAAATTGGGTATTCATTCACAACTATATTTATGTGAATTGATATTACTGGTACAACTAAGGCCCAGTTCGTTTCCGTTTTGATTATAATCTGTTTTGATTAT